>JZKD02S0043280.1:72310-90224 GCA_000966675.3 Picea glauca
TGCTCGATTTTAACAACATATCGATAGGCAGCACCGAGTGATGAGATGTCCAGAAAATCCATTTTAGTTTGGATGTATCTATGTAGAGCCCCACGGTATTTCAGAACCAAATGTCATTTGGAGTCTTTGATACCTAGCTTGGTACGCAAGGTATGGAAGGTATTGGTGAACTCCGGAACTTCTTGGCGCCTCTCTTGCCACAGTGTGGTCCATCTCATGTATTGTTCCTCATAGTTTCCAACATGGTAGTACTGTTCCTTTATCACATCCACAAAAAAATCCCAAGTGGGCTCGACCCCATATATTCCAGACTCCTCTGTGGAAATCTAATCCCAGTAAGTTTCCCACCAATGTTTGACATGGGGGATTGCCTTAAGGAGTGCGAAGGTGATATTTTCCTTGTTTGAAAAATTATGAACAGAGAAATAACCTTCTAGCAGATTTAACCATTTATCTAGGGCATCTGCATATATTTGACCTTCAAATACGGGAATATCAAAATTAACCTGTACCTTGGAAGGCGAGGTGCCTCCAAAGTGTCCGCTTGATGAATATGAATCTGATTCTATCGGTAGGTGTTGAAGGATGTGGGAAAAATTCTCCATCATTTCGTCCCTCTATCGCGTGAGAGCTTGTTCAAGCAACAGACTGATATGATTGTCTGCTCCATCATTTTTCTTTTCTTCCACCATTGAGGGTTTCTTGGGTGTGCGAGAGTGATTTTCCTCAAGAGAGACAAGCGCGAGACCCAACTTTCTATACTCGGACCTTGTCGGGGACATGCATTGAAAAACGATCAAGAGTAGTCTGCTCTGATACCACTGATCCAGATTATTTTTTGGCATGAAATGAGAGCGGAGATATAATAAAGAAATGCACAGAGATATTGCAGATATTCAATAATATAATAGAAATGTATTATAGATGCAAACATAAACATAGATATACAGTAATACATGATTTCTATTAATCAGAGAAATGTACAGAGACTATAAAAATACAAAGTGAAAGACTCGCTAGAATGGTGGTAGCTTATCTCTGAGAAGAGATGTGATGGCTACTCGCATTCGAAAGAAGATGATTACAATGAGGCTCTGAAGGCCCTTTTTCAATAAACGGGAATGCCAAAAGTCCTAGACATCCAAAAACCTAACACTAGGAGATGAAGCGCCAAAAGTCATGTGGGCCCCGTTTGGGTAAGTGAGTACATCAACTTCTCGGGGTCGTAACTTTTGCATACGATCTCCGTTTTAGGCGTGTGATAGCTTGTTGGAAAGGTATTGTCGAGGAGATTCATGTTGGGGGATAAATTATGCCTTTAGATATCATTGAGAACCTAGATCTTGAAAAACCTTCATTTGTACCCTCAAAATGGCCCCAGAAGTTGAAACCTGCTAAAAATAGTAAATTGTCAAAATGGCCAGAAAATTGTTTTGAGCCATTTGAAAAAGGTGGGTGGCCACCGATATCCACCTGGATCAATGATGTCATCAAATATGAAGAACAAAACTGTAGTTGCACTACATTCCTTGACTGCTCTTGCTTCGACCCATCTGGTCATTCCTGTACGCTTTCCTGGTGGATTTATAGGTCCAACAAAGTCAATGGAACAATTCTCGAATGCTTGTAGGGTCAATTGTGGTGCCAATGGAATTTCATCCCTTCTGGATGGTTTCCCAACTCTCTGGCATACATCGCAGGATCTAGAATAGTCTTTAGCATCTCTGTGTAAGGTAGGCCACCAAAGGCCAACTCTAAGAACCTTTTGTGAAGTTGATTTACCTACATAATTTCCTCCTGCGATGCCTTCATGAGCTTCTGCAAGGATCGGTTCTCGTTCTGCTTCCGTACCACATCTTCGCAATATCTCATCCGGGCCCATTTTGTATAGATGTCTGGCTATAAGTGAGAAAACTACAACTTGCACTACTAGTTATTTCTTTTGTGGAATTGTATACTCACTAGGTGCCATTTTTGTTGAGAGGAACTGGACTATTTCTGCGAAGTGGTCATCGATCTTTCTAATAGCTAGTAGTTGTGCATCTGGCAGTGTATCTTCCAAATTAGTGGGCTCTTCTCCATGTTCCAAACTCGACAAGTGGTCAGGACCCTTGTTCATTATTCCTGGTTTTACTATGATCTCAAAATCATACTCTTGAAATAACAACAACCATATGCATATTCTCCCCCCCAACACTGGCTTGTTGACTAGGTACTTCAACATAGAGTGATCAATAAACATTTTAAAGTGTCTTCCCAACAAATAGTGGCGAAATTTCTCTAATGTGTACACCATGTCTAATCCCTCTCTTTTAGTAGTGGTATAATTAATCTCAGTTGTGGATAGCTTCCTGCTAGTAAAGGCTAATGGGTGGTCGATGTCTCATGTTCCTGGTTGTGCTAGCACAACTCCCAATGCAATGGATGATGCATCAACATGCACATGAAACTCCTTGGTCCAATCTGGGAAAACCAGAATGGGCGCAATAACCATTTTATGTTTCAATGTGTCGAAGCTCTGATGGCATTCTTCAGTCCAACTAAACTGACAATCCTTTTCAACAACTTCTCCATGGGTGTTGTAATATGAGCATATCCCTTAATGAACTTCTTGTAGTATCCTGTGTGTCCCAATGCAGTGAACATCTATTTAACTGTTGTAGGAGGGGGTAGATCGAATATAATAGTGACATTGGGTGGATTTACCAGTAGTCCTTTCTTGTATACAATATGTCCTAAAATAAATCCAAATGGTGAAAATAAAATGCACTTCTTCAGATTCAAAGCAATTTGACACTACCTGCATTTATCCAACATTAGCCTTAGACATTCAATGTGATTTTTCAAGAAACTAAACACAATCCAATCATTAAAGGATGCTTCTAAAACTTTATGCAAAAATTCCTTGAATGCTTCGACCACCACCCTAGAAAAGATGGCTGGGGAATTCTTCAATCTGAATGACATCATTGTATATTGGTAGGATTCCCATTCTATTGCAAATGTGGTCTTATGGCGGTCTTCCTTGACAATCCGGATTGATGGTATCCTGAAAATCTGTCTATAAAAGAATATACGTCCTGGCCTCCCACATTATCTAACACTTCGTCAGTGAATGGTGTAGGGAAGGGGTCATCCAAACAAGCATCATTCAACTTCCTGAGATCTATGCATATCCTGATTTCTCCTGTTTTCTTGTCTTGCATGACCATAGGGATTATTCACTCTGATTCTTCCACGGGTTCTATAATCCCTTCTTCCAACATTCTATCAAGCTCAATCTTCACTTTTTCCTTATATTTAGGGTTTAATATGTAAGGTCTTTGTTTGACTGGTCTAGCATCTAGTTTTAAAGGGATCCTCATCTCTCCCATAGGCCCTCTAATGTCCTTCATATCAGTGAAATTGGTTGGAAACAAGTCCTGATATTCATGCAGTAATTCTGTAATTTTATCAATGATAGTAGCATCCCAATAATATCCAACATTTGCAAAATTTGGTGTCTTATCTATTCCAATATTGTCCTTATTAATCTTGATTGCTTGTCCAATGAATGACAACTTGACTCATGGTCCTTCCACATCTCTCTGGCCCTCTGTTTTTGAGATGTTCACCTTCCTAGGATCATCGTCTTCGTCGGTATTGATGTTGTAACAACCTTGCAGTTTCTTGAGAGATGCAGTCCATTCATCCTCTTCTTGTTCCAAAGGGAGGCTAGATGCTTCTTCAAATACTTTTTGTCTCACAATCTATAATTCTTGGTCTACCGAGGGATATTCACTTTCAAATAAAAAGGTGGTTACAAAATTCTGAATCATACCTTCCCAGTCTGCAGTGATGAGGCACAACTCCGCTTGAAGGTACCGGTTGATAGGTGTAGTTTCCAACATGTTAATGAATTTGTGCACCCACTATTCTTGAGTAAATTTTCTACAGGCTTCTTCACAGCTTCACACATGGTCCTTTGGGAGCTTCAACCTGCATACCTTACTTCCTAGCTTTCTACTTGTGTTGAGAATCGCGTTGTCATCAGAGTATGACATTGTACCCAATCTGTAATATTAATTTTGTGTTTCCCCCACCATCTTCCTGGTGTGGCTTTCAAGGCCTCATCCATTGCCAACAACCTCTGTTGTGTTGGTACACTTGTTTCAAAGTCTGATAGGAAGGATTCTAATGGATTCAGACCATCAAATGTGGGTAAGTTACTTACTATTGTGTCGATCCAATGAACTTCTCTGGTTAATCTAGCACATCTCCTTGTAGATACTTCATACAACTGGTTCTTCCATTTCTCTAGTGCTTCTTCTGAGTCTAATGAGCACGCGTTGTCACTTCACTAGCTTAGATTCCCATTGGCTGTAGGATTAATGTAATCCTCTTGTCTGGTTGTTATCTTGTATATGTTTTCTAATGCATATGCGCAGTCTTCTTCTCCGATGGGCTCTATGTATTGCTGACCTTCATCTGGATCTAAAGGTGCGATGACCCTAAGGCCGTGTCCTTCAAAATTCATACGTACTTTCTTTAAGTCAACAACAGTAGAGTTATTAAAGGCCCAATCAATTCCTAATAGCACAGGGTAAGGGAAATTGTCATCAACTATTTCAATTACCTCAAAATCTGCAAATGTTCGTACTTCATCAATGTCCACAGGTACATGCTCCAATCGTCCAAATGGGCTGAAAGCTTGTTGGTTATCCATCCTAAGCCTGATAGGGGAATAGATAAACTTCAGTTTTCCCATCTGTTCCCAGGTTTTCTTCGTCATAACATTGACCTCTGACCCTAAGTCGAGGACCACATAGTCTATCTCATACTCTCCTATCTGAGCGTTCAAATGTAATTCCTTATTTGTCCTTCTCTTCTTACCAATTTGGTGTACTTCCCTATTCAACAAGGGGTCTATCTTTCCTAGATCATATTATCTAATTAGATTATGTAGCTCTTGTACAACATTTTCATCCTTAATCAATTTAATACAAGTGTATAGGAATTACATGAGCTTGCTTACCTCTTTTCCTTCTCCTGGCGAAGTAGATTGATCAAATGCCAGAGGCATTCCATATTCTCTCACTTCTGGTCTTGTCTTTGATGCAGAGCCTTGGTTTCCTCTAAATTGTTTCCTATATTCCTCAAACATCTATCTTTCTTTATTTGTATCAAAAGTTTGGGTCTTTTCTGCAACTTTCTGGATTCTCGAATCTTTTGTAGTCTTCTGTTGTGTTAGTCTATCTTCTCCTGTAACATTGCCTCCTCTAGTTATAAAAAAAACTCTAGGTTCTTCTCCGCGAGGTTTAGCATAGATCAATTGTACTTGTGGGTTCTGTTGGGGTCCTCGTCTTTCCTGAAGCTTAGCTAGCAGTACAGGACAATCTTTTATAACATGGTCAAACGAGCTGCAGTAGTTGCACATAGTACAAGGGTTTTGACAATCCCTTGTGAGATGTCCTGGCTATGCGCAATTATAACAGATGATTTTTCCTCGACCTTGACTCATTCCTCCTCCTCATCCTCTTCCTCTGAATCCACCACAAGGATTGAAGTTTCCTCTTCCTGGAGAGTTGTACTGCGTAGTGTTTCCTTCTTGTTGTACTTCACCTTGGATATTATATATGTCTCTTGACTTTCATGCATGATATCATAAGCCCTACAATCCCTATCATCATGTCCTACAAACTTATAGAATGTACAATACAAATTTGTGGGTGTTTGGACATACTTTTTCATATAATAGCACTCACCATTACGATGTCTATTTCTGCATACTTCACAACAAGGTAAGGTGACTTGCTTCAAGGGGATCAGAGCTCAAGAAGCCAAATATTCATTGAATAAAGGGAAGTGTTCCTTGTCATGACCTTCTAATCTACATCTAACACACCAGATGTCTTCTCTTTTATCTTTTCCCTTGTCTTTCTTCATATCTTTGACCTGTAGAGACAAGCTAGTTAGCTGACTCAGGATCTGACTCATACCTGAACTGGATTCTCCCATGGGGGCTGATTCTAGCTTCATGGTGATCTCCAACGCCTCAGCCTGCGAAGCAATCTTCTGTTGCATCTGGGTAACTCTAATGTGTGGTAGAAGGGAAGGAATGAACCATTCCTTGTTCTGCTCGTTCGAGATCTGAAAATTTCATTGGCCTGTTAAGGTCTTGAATCTCTGATCAAACTCCCAAATAGGTTCAACTATCTTCTGCTTGATCTCTTTCATCTATGTGATACATTGGGATTTTGACTTAGGTTTCTTGAATTCTGCAATCAATGCGTTATTGTTCGGATTCAATGGCTTAGGCTGTGCAAGTCCTTGGACAAGTTTCATGTACCAACTCAATGCGCGATCTCTGAGAATTGTACTGAACTGGGTTCTTTTGATAGCTTCATCTGTGACATTATTAATGTTCCATACAACTTCACATAGAAACCAGTCTTGATCGGGATCTTCAAATCCATCTCCCCTAAAGATAGGGAGTCTCATCTCATTTTCCATATATCTTCCTAGGGTTCCTGATTGAATGTGTGGTGGACTACTATTGACAATTATTTGGATGCTCTGGTGACTAGGATTACTCTGGTTGCTTAGTACAGAATCAATAAGAAGGATAACAATACTTACTTCGATCATTTGCATGGTTTTTGAGTTTTCAGGTTCTCCTTGGCGAAGTTCTTTAGCTTGTCCTTCCTCTGTCTCGTCGAGTTCTGAATGTTCTTTGTATGTCATATCTTCTTCTTCTCCACTGTAGAAACCCTCTTCCTAGTAGTTCTTCTTAAACAGGTTTGCAAGGTGGACCTCTCGGAACACTCTCCCACTGCATGTATGTCCACCTTCTGTGTCACTGTCACTATCTGAATTCTTGAACATTAGCCTTTCTGGATCCAACCAATCTATTGTAGCTTCAAGATGTTCTTCTCATGCAACAACATCTTGAGTCTCAGCTTCAATAATTGTAAAAAAAATTCGTTGGGTCCCTTAAAGAAATATCTTTTAGCTTGGCTATACGAATCTACTCTGTCAAAAAAAAAATGTGTGATGTACCCTCCAATGGTACTATCAAACCAATGATCTACTACTCATGATACAGTTTTATCATATTTCTTGACCTTCTTGATCAACTCCGACATCCAAACCACAGGAAGTCTGGATCTGATCTCGAACTAGGTATCCGATAATCTAACTAGCCACTCATATATCTCCTGATGGATCCCTCCAAAGAATATCCTGTGTATATCAGTGAAGATATATCTTTCTAGCCAATCCTCAATGATAATATTAGGTTTTTTATTCTGGGCTTCAATGAAGTCCTTCTCTTGATCCTCTATTCACTTTTGAATCTATGTCTTCGATGGAAACCACCTTGACATTCCCTTAAAAATATTCTCATCCCGGAAAAAAAAACCATTTGTTGGCACAAGGCCAGACCCAAGGTTCAACTTCAGGAGAAAACCAACAAGCCCTAGCTACTGGCCCTTTTGGCATCACCTGCAAAGCAGATGCAGTCTCACGCGAAGCAGTTATGAGGGGGTTGCAGGACATATATGTCTACAACCAAAGGGGAATATCAAGTGGATCTACTATATAATAACAAAGCATACATATATCACTTATCCAACCAGATCTTCTTCACACCACTATAGATCTAATCTATCACAGCAATACAAAGAACAGTATAACAATGACAAAGATCAAAGCATCAATCACACATTCAACACAAGGTATACATGGTTCACCTTCTCTCTAGGGATATGTCCACAGAACTATGCTATAATATATTTAGGTAAAGCATACAGTTCTTGTCTGCACTCTTAGATAGAAAACCTTCTTTCTTCTCCTCCCTTTCTCTTCCCTCCCTGTGCACCCAGTTGCAGGGTTGATCTTCACTCCCAACTGAAGATCTTACAATACCAGAAGGCTCTCTCACTTAGCACTTCTCTCTCACAATACCATAATCTCTTAGACACAATACAACTAGATCAACAATAATATCGTACCAACCCGACTTAGGTCCTCTTGACCTTTATTTATACATTACAATTACTCACCGACAACCTTAGGTCAAAACCTAGGTGTCAAAACCCTACATACCAACACCCTAGGTGTCTAAAACCCTAGGTCAATTTGACCCACGTTTTTCAGGCTTCGCCATCCCATCTTTCCTTCCTTCTTGTGCGGTGCTCCAAAGCATACAATGGTGCCTTTTTCCTCTTGTTGACTTGTCCACGATCCTTCTTCCTTGTTGATCTATCATCCTTGATCTCCTCATCCAATGACTTTCTTTCTCCGACTTCGCTCCGTCTTTTCTTCTCTTTTGCTCACTTCGACCCAGTGACACTCATTGTGTCTTCTGCGAATTTCACATTTCAACTTTTCCTCCTTGATCTTCACTTCCTTCCCTAGCCAAGGGACAACAATTGTCAAAGCCACAATTTTAAATGAGTTGTAATTTTAACCCCAAAATAAAAAGAGGAGATGATTTTGGGAGCACCACTTTTCAATTCAAAAGTTGATTTTAAGGTTTTTTTTGCAACTTTATAGGGATTTAATATAATGGTGATTAAAGGTTATAATTCTAACCTTGAGAGAAAAGGGTGGTTTGGGGAGCACCACTTTCCAATTTGGGGTTGATTTTGTTGTTTTTGACCCGAAAATATAGGATTTCATGTATAGATTTCTCATTTTGAGGTAACAATTGTCATAAACTTAGTAACTATGTTTTTGGTGATAACTAGAGAGAAGATCAAGTTTGGTGAAGAATTGTGCTCCATGTAGCTCGTCTAAGAGATCATCAATGATTAGAATGGAGAATTTATATTTGAGCATCAAGTAGTTAAGAGCATGAATTCAGGAGACATGTGTGAAGTGCCTTTCTTTTTAAGAACCATGACAACCAAAGAAGAGTAGGGATTGGTGCTAGAATGGATGATTGACATCATCTAAGAGATCTTCTAAAATCTTTTCAATTTCATTCATTGGGCATAATGATGGTAATATGGGTGCACATTGGGTGGTAGGCTATTGAAAAGCAATGTTATTTGATGATCATGTTCCCTACATGAGGGTGGTAATCCCAAGGGAAGTTCAAAAACTTCTTGGTATTTTTCCAATACTAATTGCAAACCTAGATGAACTAGATGAGGAGTGTTCTTAAAGGCTTGAACATCATTGAATTTTGTAACAATGCTAGGATGATCCTATTTTGGATTTTTTTCCATATTGTGGGTGATGATAGTTTCTATTGAACATACATTGAGACATTTGATTAGGTAGAATTGGACATCCTTATGAAAAATCATGTTTAATTCTAGGATATCCATGGTGATGGGACCTAAAATTCTAATCAATTGAATACCCAAAATAATTACGCATCCACCCATTTCATGTTAGATTCATTCTCTAACCCCCTTAAGTAGATACATAGGTTGCTATGTATTGAGACCATATCTATTAAATAAGGATGATGCAGTGTATATATTGTAAAATAAATAATCATATGAAGGCGTACTAGAAGGTCATGCCTACTAAAAGGCTCATTCAATAGAAATTTCCTAGGAGTTTATATAGAAACTATACAAAGATGTAGAATCAAGGTAATGAGCTATCTTGTAAACCATATAGTAATTGAATCTCTACTCAATAAATGTTTCCCCTTGAAGAGGCAAGTGGACATTTATTTCATCAATAAAGGTATTTCTATTTGTGGTATTATGATTCTTCTACAATTTCTTATTTCTATCATAATCTATAATTTCCACTCCAAATATTTATATATTCTATTATTTTTTCTCTAAATATTCTACTTTTCTAATAAGGAACACTATAAGTAGTATTAGGGCACTTTCATGATCTGATATGTTTTTGAGAATTTCTAGGTTAGAGACATAATACAACATCTATAAATGACATATCGATATATTGTTTAGTGGGTAAGTCTATGGTTGGTGAATAATACATGTAGGAAATACAAGCAATTTCTCCTACTTTGACATGCTTGTAACCCTTATGCGCACCCCTTTGAGTAGTATCACATCGGATATAACATATATATGGAATTTCACTTCCATGTTCCCTCTTGTATATCAGAAGTCCCCTAGGTTACCCAAAACCATGTTTAGATAATATGATCTCCCATCTTGTTATAATATTGCACCAAGGAAAACACTCAAGAAGACTACTCTCTAGTGCCTCAGTAATTGGGTAGTATAGATAAGGGTATGGTCGATCCTCCTTAGATGGTTCCCTAAGAGATATGGTTGAGTACTACTATTGGAACCTACACATATATCAAATAGATATTTCACCTAATGCTCCCTTTCCCTCAAGACCTTGTAAAACCTATCCTCTATTTATGGTCCATAAAATTCCTACATAAATTTTCATATTGAGAATTTGGGAACTATGCGATTGTTGTAATATTCAGGTGAGATTACAAATCCACCAAGATTAGAAAAAAAAAATGTTTGGGTGATTTCCATACCCTTATTTGACACGTATATCAAAAAAATACTTGCATCAAGTTAATCAACATGATACCACTCTCTAGTAAGTATTTTTGGTAGGCATATCCACACCACTACCAAATCATCTAAATTAGAAGACCCAAGATGTACTGCCAATCACATTGGTATCACTCTTAAATAACCCGTTTTTGTGGACACACATATCTATGGATACCACTCAACGAGTATATCGTTGCAACATATTGTCCACTTTCGAAGCTTTGTGTGATGAGTTGCAACAAAAAATAGATCACAACCACTCTTATGCTCGACAAAAGGTTGATGATATCTATGGAGATCTAGCATATCTAATTTAATACCCTACCAGATCTCTAATGTCATGGAATTACATAATCATATCCTCATTTGAAAATCCTTGAGTTAGTAATGGCCAAACCAACTCCCCATAAGGAAGGGGTTGAATCATCCAATCCCAATGGTAATCACTCCACCCCACTTTCTCACAATGAGATATATTTCTTGGACACAATTTGTCTCATACCTCTATTCAGGATTTGAAACAAACACTCATTATTTGGGACAATTAAAAAAACTTAAACAATATGACATAGTTGAGAATTTCATATCTACTTCTAATCTATTGAGGCATGTACAATCATTGTTTGAAGGAACTTGTTACCAGTGGTTCGAAAGAGGATATGCATGCACAAGTCTTAATGGATGATCCCACAACCTGGTTGGAATCCTCTCAAAGAACTTGAGATTTCCAAAAGGTGGTGAAATGGTTAAACAACCTAGGTATTCAAGCAACGAACGAAAGCCTTTAGTAACCACTCACACAACTAGATCAAATATAAACACACCAACGTTTTTACAAGGTAAAACCACTGTGGGGAAACATCCATGGCCCCAACCAACATTGCCACTTGAGGAAATTTATTAATGAAAGAGAAAAACTATTACAAAGAGTTTCTCAAATTGATCATTGAAAAATGAATCTCAATGCTCTTTAAATAGATATCATGGATCAATCGGGTGTTAATCCATAGATCAATGTTTTCATTAATATTGAGGAGAATATGAGTTGTCGGATCACTCTATGCGAGGAAAATATTGTGACCATCAGATTACAAATGCATACTAATGCATACCAAAGAAACACACTTTAACCTAACAACACATTAGAACAAGTTGATATTAACTAACTCCTAAGTGTTTAAATATCTGAAGAGAATACTCAAATAAAAAAGACCCCATTTATTCCCCACCCACATCCCACTACCCTCCCCTCAACCAATCACTCTTCATATTTTCCAAACCCACAGGTTAACTTGAGCCAATTTTTTATAATGGCAACCTAAAGGTTGCTAGAAATGTGATGAGAAATATATCCCTCAGTGTAAAGGTAAGGAGAAAAAACTCTTTATGGTCATTCTGGAGGAAATTTATGATGATGAATATGAACCTATACCATTGGGGGTCCTCCATCAATTGGTTGAATACATTCCCTCACTTGATCTGTAGGATGGTGAACCACAAAAATCCTTGTATACCTTGACTAGTATTTCTACTCCCAAAACCCAAAAATTGATTGGCTACATTAAACATTTCAAAAGTCACTATATTAATTGACAACACTAGAACCCATAACTTCATTCATTGACATGTAGCCTAGAAACCCACTACTACATCCATTCTATGAACAATTTCCAAATCATGATTTCTAATGAAGGTTCTATGAAATTTGGTAGTCCCTGTGAAAATGAGAGGCTTCAAATGGGATATTATTCATTGAAAACTCACATGATTGATATTAAAATGGATGGTTGTGACATTTTCATAGGTATTAAATTGTTATATACATTAGGTCCCATCACCATATTTTTCCATGATTTATACATGAGTTTCAAATGATTTATAACCATCTCTCCAAATATCATCACCTCCCACCATATGGAAAAGGTTCTTAGTAAGTGTAATTCATGAATTATGGCTCAATTCCATGCCATTAAATCATTTGAGACACCTTATAAACCCATTAATTTTGATGTGCAGTTAGTCTTATCCAAACACCAATGTGTTTTTGAACCTCCCCTAGGACTAATACTCTCCCAAAGTGAGCATGATAATTCTATTATGCTCATACTAGTTATCCTCCACCCAATGTACACCCATATATCCATTATTTTCCCAGAAAAAAATAAATAGAAAAGATAGTTCAGGAGTTAGTAGACATTGGTGTCATCCTCCCTAGTGGAAACCCTTATTCTTCATTATTTGTTGTGGTCCTTAGAAAAAATGCACACGGAACATGTGCCAAGAAATGTGAGCTCTAAAAAGGATAATAATTAAGGATAAGTTTCTCATTCTATTCATTGATGACCATTTGTTCATAATAAACTATGGTAAGATTGTAGTTCCTCTCACCACCTTTCTAATGACATCACAAAATGGCTCTTTTAAGACATGGAGAATTATATGTGTACAAACCCGATACTTACTCTACCCAACTTGTCTAATACCTTTGTCTTGGAAATTGGCACCTTGGTTAAAGGGATTAGAGAAGTACTAATGCAAGAGGGATTACCATTGGCTTTTACCAAAAAAGAACCATGTGAGAGATAGTCGGGAAATCAACTTATGAAAAGGAGATAATGGCTATATTGCATGATATAGATATATGATGTCCATACCTTCTCAACCAATGTTTCCATATTAAAACCAACCATCATAGTCTAAAATACTTCCTCGAGAAAAGGCATTCTTCCCCAAAGAAACAAAAGTGGGTCACCCAAATGTTTGGATATGACTATGATATAATTTAAATGAAAGGAAAGGAGAATGTGGTAGAATATTCTCTCTCTTGGAAGTATGAAGAGAAAGGTTCCCTCTTTTCACTCTCCTTAATAGAAGCAAATGGGTTGAATGACGCATGCAAATAATGGTTAATAGATCCCAAGCTCACTAGCCTAATTCGACAACTTCAAATGGAACCCTAGAATATCATGGCTACACTTGGAAAAATGACGATATTTGTTATAAAGGGAACCTCTATTTAAACAAGAAGTCAAAATTAAAATCATGGGTCTTATATGAACTAGATTTATCTCCCATAGTAACTCATTCATGGTTTCATAAAACATATGAAAATATCAAACGTTCATTTTTATAAGAGGACATTAAGAAAAACATCACCACCTTTGTTTCAGAGTCTCACATTTTGCAATGATGCAAGGGAGAGATAGTGAAAGCTCCCAAAAAACTACAACCCTTAACCATTCTTCTAGCTATACAAATTAACATTTATATGGACTTCAATGTGTGGTTACTAAACTTTGGAAATAAATCATGGTTGTGGTTGATCACCTTTCCAAATGTCCTCATGTTTGTTATCTACAACACCCCTTTAAGGACTCTATGGTTGCAAGTATTCATGGACAATATATCTAAATTCCATGTTATCTTGCACTCGACTATAAGGGACCGTGACCTCAACTTCACTAGAAATTTCTAGTAAGAGTTGTTTTGGCTCCAGGAAACTCAATTGAATCACATAACCACATATAAACCCTTAAACAATAGTCAAATTGAAGCTATCAATAGGTTCTTAGAAGTGTATTTGAAGTTCTATACTTCAAGGAAATAATTCCAATGGGTATACTGGTCACTTCTAGTCAAATGGTGGTATGATAAAAATTATCATGATGCCACCCAAATGAACTCCTTTGAGAATATATGAGGCCAATAGACCCTATTAGTATTATTATACTTATCAGGATTCTCTAAGGTGTAGGAGGTTTACAAAAACCTCATAGATTGAGATAATATTCTCCAAACACTCAAGGATAATCTATTCATGGACTTAAAATGGATGAAATAGCAAGTTGATTAGTATCATTCAAAATGCCACTTTGAATAAGGCGAATAGGTGTTCATCTATTTTGATCCTTATAATAATATCTCACTCAAAAAAACTCACCACTAGAAGATTTATCCCAAGTTTCTTGGCCACTTGATCCAGGTGGATATTGGTGGCCACCCACCTATTTCACTAATTCAGAATGGTTACACATCTTGGCATTTTTTCTACATTTTTTAGGTCCCAAAATTTTAGGGTCTTTTTGAGGCCCTAAATGACGTTTATTTGGCGCAATAGAGCCTAGAATGTATTAGAAGGAATATGATAGGCTATTCATAATGTGTAATTGACATCTAGACCTTTATGACATGATACTAAGTTCCATAAATGGAGATCGTATTCAAAAATTGCACCCCCAAGCAGTTGACGTATTAACTAACCACACTAGGACCCAAAAACCTTTTAGCATTTCATCTTCTAGGGTTAGGGTTTCATATTTTTAGGGTTTTCTAATTGATGATTTATGTTAAAAGGCCTTTTATGCCTCTTTGTAAACAAATTATTGTGAATGAGTGTAGTTGACACATGTCTCTCTTTGTAGATAAGATACCACCATTCCAGATAACTCGTGTGCTTTTCATTTTATAGTTATTTGTATTCGATATAGTCATTAATTGAATCTGATTTAACTTTCTTACTGTGTTACCTTGTTATATATCTACCTTTGTGTCATTCTCAATATAATCCAAATTAGTGGTATTAGAGCAATTTTCTCTTTTTTGTTCTCTATGCACTTCCCCGACGAGGTTAGGATATTGAGAGTTGGGTCTTGAACTAGTTGAGCTTGGGGAATAACACTCTCCCTGCTCGAAGTAGCCTCCCATGGAAGAAGAAAAGAGAGATGAAAAAGAAGGAGATCATATCAAGTTGTTTCTCAAGGAATCTCTAGCGCGATAGAGGAACAACATGATGGATTATTTCACCCATATCCTTCAATGGATTCCAACGACAATGGAGACAGCTTCAACCAATAGTCACTTCAGAGATGTGACACCCTTTAAGGTACAAGTTAACTTTGATATTTCTTTATTTAAAGGACAAATAGACATTGACACTTTGGAAAAATGGTTATGCTAGAGGGTTATTTATCTATCCAAAAAATTCCCAACAATGAAAAGATCACCTTTGCACTCCTTAAATCCCTTCCCTGTGTCAGATATTGGTGGGAGATGTACTGTGACCGGCATGTCGAAGATGAGTCTACAATTTTTTATCCAAGACCCACTTGGGAGGATTTTTTTGATTCCCTTAAGGATAAATACTATCATGTTCGAAACTTTGATGAGAAACACACTATATAGATAACTTTGTGTCAGGAGAGATACTAGACGGTGTTGAAGTAAACCAACATCTTTGATACCGTGTGCAAAAAACTAGGTATTAAAGACTCTAAGTGACACCTAGTTTTGAAATACAACAATGGCCCACATATGTACCTTCAAACAGATATGGAGTTCCTGGACATCTCCTCACTCAGAGCCGCTTACCAATATGCTATCAAGATCGAGCAAAAGTTCAAGAAAAATAATAAGGAATATTTCAATTCTACAAACCCATTGCAATAGAAGCATGGTTAAGGTGGCCCTAACTCCTAGAGAAAAGGAAAAATTAAGAATGGCCAACCCTAGGAAAACCATTCCATGTCTCAAGAAAATAAGGGTAACGGGAAGTCGAAGAAGAAAAATGGAAAGTAGTGCCAGTTCTGTAAAATCCCTTGGCACAACAGTAATGAATGTCATGCCAAATAGTCATTGTTGGATGAGATGAAAGCCTAGAACTAGAATGACAACTTTGACTCTAATTTGGAACTAGATAATGGAAAATGTATCATTGACATAGAACATAGTGTCATCATAGCTACCACAAAGGTCCATCCAGAGGAACCAGAGGATTCTAAATAAGGGGGATATCTTCTTCCACTCGTAGATGTGGGTGAAGGGTACCCAACTCCATTTCATTGTTGACAATCATAGCCAGACAAAACTAATCTCACCAGAGGTCATCAATAGCTTGAACCTGACAAAAACGTTGCACCCTCAGCTATACACCATCTATTATCTCAACCAAGGACAATAAATCCATGTCAATGAGAAATGTTGCCTACACTACTGCATCAAACCATTCAAAGAAAAGGTATTATGCGATGTTTCCCCCATTTAAGTTTTTGATGTTCTTTTAGGAAAACCATATATGTGAAAGAGACATGTTTTTTATGAATATAGGCTTCATAGTGTCATTATTACTTTGGGAAGTCAAATCTACAATGTACTAGAGGAAGTACCAACTACTGTAGTCTCTTTGATGCTCGCTAAGAAGTGCATAAAGGTGGTCTCTTAAACTGGGAGATTTTTCCTCTTTATGGTTCGGTTAATAGGTGAATGGAAGGTCATTGCAACTGCCAAAACCTTTGCATGAGGTCTCTCTAAACACCAAAAGTAGGTGGAAAAGATAGTAGAAGAGAAAAAATACTTATTTTCCTCACTTAATTGGGTGCCTTTTCATTGTTAGGTAAAGCACTCAATTGATTTGTCACTTGGTTCTCCTCTTCCTAACGACCCTGTGTATAGGCACTATATTGTGGAAAATGAATAAATCAAATGCTAGATCTAAGAGATAATTCTAAAGTGTCACATTAGACCAAGATCCTCACCTTCCAGGAGCCCAATTATTATGGCACAGAACAAGGACGAGACACAGTGACTTTGTATTGATTACAGATCCCTGAACAAGATCACAATAAAAAAAATGGTCAGGATTCCACCAAGTGTCGATTAATAAAACTGATGCATGGAAGACAACCTTCAATTATAAAGGAGGTCATACCTTCAAGTGTCTTTGAGTGGTTGGTCATACCTTTCAGATTGAATAATTCCCCAACCGCATTCATGCAGATGATGGATGATGTATTGCATCCATTCAAAAAATCCTGTGTGGTCATATCTCTAGATGACATCCTCATAGTTATCAAAACCTAGGAGGAACATTCAAAGCACATTCAACAGGTCTTGTGGACCTTATGACAACCCAACTTATATGCCCATTTGGAGAAGTGTTCCTTTGGCATGTAGATAATTCATTATTTGGGATACATTGTGGATGAATGCAGTGTGCACATGAGTCCAACCAAGATCCAAGTCATCCATGATTGGTTGAAACCAAAGACACTTAAAAGGATCTACAACTTCTTATGCCACACCAACTTCTACAACAATTTTTTATTGCGGTTCTCTCATATTGCTTGGGCCCTAATCCAGGTGACCAAGGGTGGAACCAAGGCCAATTTTGTTTGGGTCGTGTCACACCAAAAATCATTTGAGTATTTTGAAATTCCACCTCTTCTCAACACCAGTCCTCATTCTACCATACTTGCAACAACCATTTTATATTGAGACATATTCTTTAGGTTGTTAAGAACCAAATATTAATGTAGCATAGAAAAACCTCAGAAAAAGTACTCAACGCCTTGAAAAAGAGATAATTTCAGATAATAAGCCTCTTCGAGGGGGCAACCTCCTTTAACCCCACTTAAATGTTCAAG
>JZKD02S0043280.1:149299-170341 GCA_000966675.3 Picea glauca
AGTATTTCTATGGACTTTGTAGGAGGTATACCTATGTCTAAAAGAAATCATGATTATCTTTATGTTGTGGTTGATCGATTTAGAAAAATGTGTATTTTGATGCCTTGTAAGAAGCGGGTTACAACTGAGAAAATGACACAAATGTTCTTTCAGAATGTTTGGGTACATTTTGGATTGCCTAAATCTATTATTTTTTATCGATATTCTCGATTTATTGGGAACTTTTGGTTGAGTTTATGGGCACTCATGGACACCAAATTAAAAAAGAGCATAGCTTTTCATCCGCAAACCAATGGTCAGATAGAAGTGGTAAATATAACAGTGGTGCATCTTCTTCGTGGTTATTGCAGCAAGCATCCTAAACTTTAGGATGAGCATTTACACTACATTCAACATGCTTACAATCGAGCTAAGCACTCTTCAACTCAAACATCACCATTTGAAGCATGTTTTGGCTATTTGCCCAAATCTCCTTTAGATTTTATCTTTGGGAAGGATATTGCTATTGATGGTCAATATAACATTGATAGGGCAGAAAATTTCATTGTACAAATTCAGTTGATACATCAAATGGTACAAGAATAGTTGGAAAAGAGTCAAGCCAAGTACAAGACAAGACATGACAAGCATCGTGTTGATCACAGTTTCCAAGTTGGAGATGAAGTTTGGCTTTACATTAGTAAGGAGAGGCTTAAAGGAGAAGATAAAAAACTGAAACCAATTAGATATGGTCCTTTAAAGATTCTTGATAAGATTGGTAACAATTCCTTCCATTTGGATTTACCTCCTTATATGCAAATGTATGCAGTTGTTAATGTTGAGAATTTGAAATTGTATGAGCCTCCTTTGATTGATGATCAAGGAGAACATGTTCAGACTCCTTCTATAGATGATTTCTCCCCAGAATATATTACAGAAATACATGAAGACACAATCCTTGACAGGAGAATGAGAACTTCAAAATGAGGAAATGTGGAATATCTTCGAATTGGTCAAACAGGCAAAAACAAATGTGATGAATGTACAGTCCGTATAGTCCGTACGGATGCTGACGTGGTAGGGTCATACGACATGTGGTAGATGTTGAGTTGGCAGGGATGTGTGACACGTGGCAGGTGTTGGTTGGCAATTGGATGATGAATAGTCTCTTGACACATGGCATTGGTGGCGAATGGATTGGTGACAAGTGGCCCAAACAAGGGCTGCCACGTGTCACCTTGGATATGGTTTAAAATTTGAGTAGTCGGCAGGACTCAACCTCGCGATCTCCGGGTAGGGGAAGAGCCTTGGGAAGGGTCGCCCAACCGGTGCACCCACCGTTGATTCATAACATATATATGGTTTTAAATTTATTTAAATTGAATTATGTTGTGATTTGGGGTGTGGTCCAAGCCGGGGCTTATCCCCGGCCCTCGGTCACATATAGACACCATATAACCATTGTCGCACGTGTTTTTCAAATGAAAATGGAGCCCACACACTTTTGCACTTGTCGTTACCATATGTTTTAAAACCTTGGCCCTTTTTGTAAGTGCACGTAGTCACATGGTGACCCATATGTCCACAGTTTTGGCAGTTAGGGGCTAGGTGTGCCCTAACCATCCTACAGTTCGCACTGTTTTGCGGTCGCACCCAGTGCTAGGTTTTAACACAAATATGAGTGTAGGGCCTAGGTTGAGGACACAGAGGTGCATTTTGGCGATCCATAGACAACAAGTTTGAAGGGGAACTTCCAAGAAGCCTATCTTCTTCAATTTTTGGCCAAACCAGGTGCCGAAAAATCCCAGATAGGGGTTGTTGGATGTTCTAAAGCCATTGGAGAAATCTATTTAGCATTTTGAGAATTGTAAAGAACATATTTTATCACTTTGATCAAATAATACAAAATATCCATTGGAAGTTGGACCAGGAGATGTAGCCCAAGAGAGGGGTGAACTCCTTTATCATTTGTTGTGTTATGTGTTTTTTGTTCACTGTTATTTGTTGCTTATTATATGCATCTTGAATGTGTAATTTCTATAAAAAGTTGTGTTTGCAAATTGATCCTTTTGCATAAGAACACTTGAATTAAAACTTGCAAATATTTTCAAGAATACAAGTCTTTATCATTTTCAGATCAATTCTCCAATACCCAACATATAAATCTATTGAAATATTTATAGCAAAAACAAACATATATACATACCAATATTCACAATTGTTTACAATGAAATAAAATATTTCCTTGATCCATTTGGAGTGAGATCAATTCTCTTAAGAGAGAAGTAACAACTATTCCATAACATCATACAGTACACTAAAGCACTTTACATCTAAAAACTAGAGAATGGAAATTGATGTGAAAAGAGACTTTATTCTATTCCATCATATGTCTTGGTTGGAGTATTAAAATGTACCTGTAAACATCATAGAACTCATCCCACTTTGATATATAAGTGAAAACATGTTATTTTTCCAATATTTAATCATAAACTCACTCAAAATACTAAAATTAATGCTTTGGAAAATAATAGTTATAAACTCATATGTAATCATAAAAATGGTCTTAATGTAAGGCTGCGGGAAAGAAAAATATGGTGAAAATAGATTTTATATTAAATGGTTATTAAAATATTCATGTACATCATCATTTAGTACTTTTAGCCAACATCTTCTTCTTAGCTCTATAGTTCCTAATCATATCATCAATATCTATGTCTTCATTCTCTCGGTGCTCTTCAAAATATGATTGTGATTGTGTCCTCTCACGTAGAGCACGCCTAGTTGTGGGGTACTCACGGGGTAATGGAGGTCGCTGTGATGAGGTATCACCTACAAAAGAAAAAAATATTTAGATGGCCAATTTTTATATATCATTGAACTAGTTCAATGATATTAAAAAAACACCTGCAATGTCATTATTTACCTAGTGCACTGGTCGACACTGTTGGAATGGTTACCCCTGTGTGCTCCTCTTCAACTATATGAGACTCAAGTACAACATTATCTTCCATTGAGACCAAAAATGTTATAAGGACAATCATACATGTATAAGTAAAAAACAATAGAAGTACAAAATATATAACTATGAAATTATTAGGTATATGATTAAAATACAACCATATTACCGTCATGTGCTAGCTTGGCCGTATCACCATCATTGAGTCCATTTCTATGAGATCCTTTTTGGAGGGTGCGGTTTCTTTGAGTTACCACTTTCTAAGTGATAAGTTTTTCCAAACCCCTTAATCTAACTTTTTATTTGTCCTCTTATCATATTTTCAAGTCCCCTTCATAATGTTTCAATCTATAGAATCATTTTCTTTGGATGGGGGTGAACACGGAAAGGGTAGCGCTCAAGTTTGGATTGGATTTTAGAGTCCTCTGCTATTATTTCTATGTTTCTTTAGAATTATTTTTTCTATATGTTTATTTTGATTAGCAGCTGCAATCAACCTATGGGCCTTCAACCCCTCTTCTCATGAGAAAAAGGACCATGACCCATTACTAAAGCTTAGTAAACTGTGACAGGCTCCAGGATGGAAATTGTTAAGTATGATGGGAAAAATAAATGTTACCATTGTGAGGGCTCCCCAATGGTTCCCCTTTTCCCTAGGTGGTGACAACATGGAACTAAGGCACACATGATGGTGACCAAAGAGAAACAAGGAAACAAACATAACTGCTTGATATAGTGATCCATTATCCACAACTTCAACCAATGATCATCATCCACATGCCTAGTATATTAAGAACAACACTTCGTGTGAAAGAAGGAATAACATACCTCATGGTGACACTTTCTTACCATCTCCCATACACTGAGTTGATAGGATGTGATGAGCTTGGCTGATCTAAATTATAAGAGTCAATCTAAGGGGGGATGGTGGGATGCTATTTGTGGACATGTTGATCATCATCAAGGTTGGGATCAGTATCTTCACTGCATACCATGAGACATGGTCTCCTCTAATTACCCCTAGGCATGTGGGGGTAACAGGAACAAAGGTCTCATTATAGTTGATGCCTTCTTGTTGAGAAAATATTTTTGCGACCAAGCGAGATTTATGACACTCAACAACACCTTCGGAGGTAAATTTGGTCTTATAGACCCATGGACATTTTATGATGTCCTTCCCTTGAGGACAAGTCACAAAATACCAAGTATGATTCTTCAAAATATGATTCATCTCATCTTCCATAGCTTGTTCCCATTTAGGTTATCCTTGTGCATATGATTAAGAGATAGGAACACAAGTCTCAAGAACACCCGCACAGGTGTGATGAAAGGAACCTACAACACTACAACCATAGTGGTTGAAGGTGTCAAATGAGTGTCGTTGACTATAGTGGGTATGGGATTTGAAGTCTCCGAGTATATTTCTGACTCAATTTAGTACTCATCCTTGTACGATGAAAAGTCTGGTAAGTGGAGGTGTATGTACTACATATGATAACTTTATGCCTTTTAGAAGGCAAAGAATCAAAATGTTGTGGTAACTATAACAAGTGAAGAGACCTGTGGGGAATATGGTCTGGCTCCACAATGACTCAAGACTCGTGATATAAAAATAAACAAATCCTAAGGTGAACTAGTAATCAAAGAGCACACCAAAGTAAAATAAACAAAAGGACAATATACACACAAAAATGATAAAGTTGTTAAAAGGGACCTCCCTATCTAAAGTAGGTATGTCTCTCCCAAGAGGGTCTTGAGACTCCTCTGCTAAATATAGGAGGTAAAAAAATTAGTTATAAGGGCCCTTGTGGGATTAACAACCAGTCTGTCAGATCCCCCCAAAGAGGTAATCCTCCATAAAGGTTGTGTTTTTTCCAATCCTTATCTGACCCAAGGTACCTACAGAATAACCCCTGCAAGTAACCTATGTGGTATCTAAGTCAAGAAACTAAGAAACCATGATATAACTGATGCACAAGAGAATAGTCGTAAGTCAGATCCACTGTATGGGCAGGGTAAAAAATCTCGAAACCTCGAAATAACCTCCTCTCACAGAGGTAAAGGTACTAGAAAGTACCCCATATATGAATAGATCCCCAAAAATATATCTAACGCTAAGAAGTTATCGAGGGGATATCCCTTCAGCCAACCTCACGTGACCTCATGCTTAACTCTGATGTGAGTGGAGCCTCCTAGTATTACTGATTATACAATGGATTTCTCCACTCCCTTAGTCAGACACATATGTTCATTTAATAGCCTTGGAGAAGTTTACTCACAAAATCCTATTCCAAGGCTCTAAATCCTAAGCTAGTTTGTGCACCCTAGAAAATAAAATCATTACTAATCAATTTTAAATTATAAGCGTTACTTTTAGTGTCCTTCCTTACTAAAAAATGTGCGGTTGTGAAACTAATGATGTTATGACTCAACAAGTAAAATAAATGAATATGAACACAATGCAATGTCCTAACTTCAATTCCCAATAAATGATATGCTTTTCAAAATGCAATTTTCAATTTAGTTCTACAATTCTAAATAAGATGTAATCTTTCTTTACATGTACTAATATCAATGATAAAGACCATACATTCATGTTATAATTTATCCATTGGTGAACCATACATTCATGTTAGAATTTATTTATTGGTGAACCATAAACCTACACTGACAGATCCATAATATCTAGAGGACATAATCAAAATTTTATACATACCTAAATGGTGATTTATCAATTCAACAATTGAACATGCAACAAAAAAATTGAGGTGGTGCTCAACATCATGCCTCATACATGGCGAATAAAAATGTTGTTGTAAAGTTGCAACTATATTTGATGTGATAGAATGCCCAACCAAATTCAAGAAAAAATATTACCAAATCAACAAATCCCTAGGTTCACTTGCAAGTGAGGACATCCTATCAAGTCAATACAAAAGATCTTTATTCATATGAAAATCAACCGAATTAATAATAAGTCTTGTGTAGGTCGTGTGGCATCGTTATTGAATGGTTGCATAAACTTTCAAAAAAATTATGTGTGTATCGTAGAACTCTTTCCAGTGTTCTATATCACACCTTTTGGTGTTAAGAACCACTGCGAATGCTATTGGTGGTGGAATCAAATAATAGTCTACATTTTATCTCTTCAATGTAAATGTTTGATAACCAATTGGAATTGCCATAAGAAATTCCATTTCATATGTGGCGTGTTCTCAATTTTTCTCTAGGTCTGTAGTGGCTTATGGTTAGATTGAATAACAATTTATTTTACCTATACATAGTGTCTCCACTAGTGAACTACTTAAGAAATGGAGCACATCTCTCTATCATAACTTCCAAATTTGTGGATTGCGCCATTGAATGTGTCTAAGTAAAACACAATGGAATGGCATTGTTGTGTCAGAAAAATACCTATCCCATAGTCATATGCATCATATTCTATATCAAAATGATGAACAACATATAGTAGTGTAATCACAAGTGTAGCACATATCTTCAACATGTTCACTTCTTCAAAAACATGTTGTTTCACTTGTTGATGTTTTGAAAACATCGGGAATACATTCTCTTAGAATAATAATTAATAATATAAATATTAATTATTAAATATCATATATAATAAGTAAATTATAATAATAAATAGTTATTGATTATTCAAGGGATGCATCTTTTCATGGATGGTCACCATATGTTCCCTATATATGGAACACTCATCATTGTAATAATATATCGATCGTATATCATATGAAGAAAAACAACATGGTATTAGAGTGGGACTGGGCTTAACTCCTTCACAAGAGGGCCAAGGAATATGAGAGAAGAGGACGTGAGTAAGACATTCTATGTGGGATCGAATCCACATGTCAGGCATGTGCTAACCATGTGGCATAAAATTGAGTGGAGCTCTCTATTCAATGTGAAGTCTGGAGTGTTGTAGACTGGTGCTAATTATGTGGAGTGTCTTCCAAAGAGATCACGCGGATAGGAGAGGATGGTAACAATGTTGGAGCCATCCAAGTGCATACCCATGAGGAGACAAACCTGCGTGTACAGACCTACGCAGAATGAGATTTGCATCGATAAATTTATTTCTGCAGTAAACCAAACTTTCAATTGAAGGTGAAAAAATTATAAGGTTTGGAGTAGCGACATGTTATTGACGCGTTGATCAGAAAATTCGTCCACAAGAAACTGATTCTTCCAGGATACAAAAATTAAGAAGAGGCATGGTTGCAAGATGCCATGGAGGCATGAAAGTCTTTTATGAGTGAATAGAGATGCTAGCGTATGGAGAACACTCGCCCAACCATTTATCAAGTAATTTTCCTCGGTTCTTGTTAAAGATGGTAGTATCTTGGTTTCAAGACAAGTCCATTCAAGATGACGATGCAAGAAAACATTTGTAGAGGAGACATGTCCTCAATTCTAGTCATTCGAAAGAACTGACTTCCATTAGCATGAGAAAGTTGGTGTTCAATTTATGTATAATCCATGGAGACACCAATAATCTACGGAGATGCCAAGTCATTTGATATTTTGCTGGTATATATAAGTACAATGTACAATGTTGCTAGCATATATACAATACCCACATGAAGATCTACTACATAGGTGATGATGTTAAGATGTCATATCACATATGATCACTAGGATGTCCACCCTCGTTAAGAGGGAGGTGTGGTGTTTTCTCTCCTCTATCTGACTAACCCATTTGGACAAGGGTTTCCCTAATTAGTCATGTGAGGTGACTGGGGGAGTAATGCTCAGTTGGGTACAAGTATTTCCTAATCCATGTGAGGTGGATAGGTGTGAATAAGACTTGCATCTTAGCCTTGCCTATGCCATGTGAGGTGGCTAGGTGTGAATGAGGCTATGGTCGTAGTCTTTCCTATGCCATGCGAGGTGGCTAGGTGTGAATAAGACTACTAGGAGAGGAAAAACATCACAACATGGTCATGGATACTATGGAAGTTTTTGTGTACCACTGGACAACATGCTAGTAGGTATGTGATACTAGTGGATTGCTACGTAGTTGTAAGACTATGGCAGTGGTTGTGTACCACTGGAAAATATTTGTGTACTACTATGACATGGAAACAATGGTGTACTATTGGATGACATTGAAGTAGCTACGTGATACTAGTTGATTGTAGCATAGTCATAAAGAATGTGGCGGATGATTTTAGATATCGATGGCATGGTAGTAGAAGTATGCTACTAGTTGGTTGCAGATTAATCAGTGGATTACTAGATGAAGGAACCAAGACATTGGTTTCATGAGGAAACCTAGATATGTCTTGGGGGACATTGGTTCCATGAGGGAACCTCAATGTAACCTAGAAATGTTTGAGGCAAGGATCAAGAGGGAGTACACCTTTCCTCACAAATTTCAACAGAATGGGGTTGCAAATAGGAAGAACAAATATATTGTTGAGACAGTCAAGACGATGATTCATGATCAACATTTACCTATGTTTCTATGGGCAGAGGCATCCATGACTATAGTGTATGTTCAGAACATAAGTCCTTGAGGACCATGAATCCCAAGGAGGCCTTTGACGGAGTGAAGCCTGAGGTTGGAAACTTCAAGATATTTGGGTGTTCATTATACATTCATGTACCCAAGGAGAAAATGACCAAGCTATACCCTTTAGGTGGAAAGAGTACATTTGTGGGGTACAATGAGCCTTCAAAGGAATACTGGATCTACATCCCTGGTTAGAGACAGATTGAGTGAGAGACAAGAAGATATGGTACCTTCTAAGAGAGAAATATACCTCAGAGATATTCATGCTATGCCATATATATGAGCCACATCATTGATTCTACACTTTGCTATTATGAGGAGTCAACTAGTCATCTAGTATGGAGAGATTTCATGATGGAGGAGTATCAATCCATCATGAAGAATGATGTGTGGGATATTATTCTGAGACATGAAGGGAAGTCTATAGTGACTTCCAAATAGATCTAAAGGATCTACTATATGTCCCAACAATATCCCAAAAGGTGTACCAAAAATCCATTTCTTCATGTTTAATGATATCTAACATTGCCTGCATCTTTCCAACATTAGTCATAAAACTTCTACATGGTCTTTCAAAAGACTATACATAGTCCAGGTGGAGGGAATAGATTATGAGGAGAAATTTTATCTTGTTTCTCGATACACTTCTATCAATATGATTATTTCCCCTACAACATCCATGGGTTAGAGAGTACATTAGATGGATGCAAAGAAAACATTTCTCAATGGAGAGATTGAGGAAGAATTATACATCGAGAAACCAGATCGTTTCATGATACATGATAAGGAGTCACATGTGTGCAGGTTGAATATGATCTTGTATGGACTCAAGGAACCACCTCGATCTTGGTATGCAAGGATTGATGGACACCTGGTGATTTTTTGTGCTTGAACAAAAGTGTTGTCGATCATAGCCTGTACTACAAGGCTATTAATCATGAGTCCCTAATTTTGTTCCTCTACGTTGATGATTTATTCCTCATTGATATAGAGAGCCTTATTGTTGAATGCAAGCATGAATTGGCCTCTAAGGTTGAGATGAATGACATTGGTATAATGCACTACTTCTTGGGACTAGAGGTGTGGTAGAGAACTGATGAGATCTTCCTAAGTCAGGGGAAGTTCACAGTTGAGATATTGAAGAAGTTTTGGATGATGAACTTGAAGCCCATGGCTACACTAATGGCGATGAATATGAAGAAAATAAGTGTGTCTTCTTTCGATTCTAATGAAATTGATCCAACTCTGTACACACAACGGATTGGATAATTGATGTATCTGGTTAACACTAGACCAAATATTTTCTATACAGTGAGTTCACTTAGCTAGTTTATAAGTTAGCAGAGATAGGATAGACACATCATATTCTTGTGAAGCATGTCTTGAGATACTTGCGAGGAACATTTGGAAATGGTATGAGATATACTTCTAGTATTTATATGATATGGAAAGAATATATTGACTTTGATTGGGTAGGGAGTGCAGTGGAAAAAAAGAGCACCATAGGGTATTTCTTCACTTTGGGATCTTCCATGGTTTCCTGGTGTAGAAGGAAACAAAATTTTGTGGCTTTGAGCAAAGATGAAGCATAGTACATTGCATTAAGTATGTTAGACCATGAAGTAGTGTGGCTTCGCAAGGTCCTTGCATATTTATCCGAAAATATGTTGGATTCCACCATTATTCATTATGGTAACCAAGGTTGTGTGAAGATCTCAGGTAATCCAGTGTTTCATGACAAATCGAACCACATTGAGATCAAGTACCATTACATCTGAGACATGGTGTAGAAGAAGGAAGTATTGATGCAATACCTTCCTATAGATGAACAGGTTTCTGATGTTCTTATCAAACCAATATGAATTTCAAGTACTTCTATGATAGACATGGCATGGAAGAGAATGGCTCCCTCGCTGAGAGGGAGTGTTGATATTTGCAGCTTCTTGAGACATTCTCTAGATCATACTCCTCTGTGACTGAGTTGAGTTGATCTATGATGACACTTATTTGAGAAGGGATAAGTGTGTTTGGTATTATAGCCCAATGTCCCTTGTGGAGAGAACATGAGGACACATCCCATGTCAAAACCACATGAGGACATGTCAAGGGAGTTGACCCTCGAAATCACAAACTATGGGGATTTGAACCTAAGTCTTCCTAGAGGGAGTACCCTATATAAGTTCACATGGGAGTTCCAAGTATGACAAACATTTTTCCACTATGGTGGTTTTGTACCACTGGTGGAGACTGCATGTCTCTGGACAATAGTTGTGTACTACTATGGAAAGATACCTCCCTAGCTAAGAGGGAGTGTTGATGTTTAAACATCGAGCGAAACTTCTCCTAGATTGGGATACAGACCAAGGGATATAGGATACATTTATCATAAAGGTGCACTTGTGGTAAATGGGCCCAGAC
Organism: Picea glauca; assembly: GCA_000966675.3. NCBI lineage: Eukaryota > Viridiplantae > Streptophyta > Pinopsida > Pinales > Pinaceae > Picea > Picea glauca. The sequence continues at coordinate 160,186 of JZKD02S0043280.1, forward strand.
ATAGTCCTTCCTTGATCATGACAAGGAATAATATGGACTCGAGGTGATTGAAGTGATTTCCACATGTCAATTAGCATAAGTATGACATTCACTCATAGGTGTGTACTTGTGGTCAAAGATCCTGGTGTGGTATTTGTCCTAGTCAGGCTGATTTGACAAGGAATAATAAAGACTCAATATTCTATATGTTATTACATGTGGACCCAGAGTGAGACTTATATTAGAGAGAGTTAATTGGCTCAAAGGGAGAGCCACAGAATGTGTTTCTCCTCGGTTCAGGTGGGATAGAGACGTCTCCCAATCCTAACAGACAAGTATCATGAGTCTAGAGTGAAGTTTGTATACTTCAAAGACAATCTTGGCATGATGCAGAATGTCTCCCCCGTTGAGAGGGAGTGTTGATGTTTGGACAACATCGAGAAAGTGTTCTCTTAGAATAATAATTAATAATATAATTATTGATTATTAAATATCATATATAATAAGTAAATGATAATAATAAATAGTTGTTGATTATTCAAGGGATGCATCCTTTCATGGATGGCCACCATATGTTCCCTATATATGGAATACTCATCATTGTAATAATATATTGATTATATCTCATATAAAGAAAAACAACAACACCTTGGTCTAGATGATGAAGCTTTGTTTCCTCAAATTACCTCTTAAGATTAACACCGTAGGGTTGAAATAGTGAAGGAAAGAGAGGTGAGAGGAAACAACTATTATGAGGGAGGGTGAAATTTGGAAATGATAGCCTACAACTAGTGAGGGAATTAGAGGTGGAATTGTCATGAGGTGACATGAATGAAGACATGAAGTGATGATGTTAAAAGGAACCATCAAAGGAATTGATGATGGTGAGGTGATATTATCAATAATTTGAAAAGGAACCATTGAAGGCACTAATATTAATTGTAAGGTGACATTAGTGAGGGAATGTGCCATTGTTTCTAGCTGAAAGGAACCATTGAAGGCATGAGGTGAATATGTTAGCATGGGGATGGAAAAGGAACCATAATTTTCTTATGGATATGGTGAACCATAAATTCACGTTAGAATTTATCCATCTGTGAACCATAAACCTACACTGATAGATCCATTATATCTAGAGGACATAATAAAAATATTATACATACCTAAATGGGGATTTTTCAATTTAGCATTAGAACATGCAACAAAAAAATTGAGGTGGTGCTCAACATGATACAATGCATGATTGTGTTTCATGATGTTTTCATATTCAAGAGCCTAGGTAGATATTGACCCTTATGTACCTCAGTGTTGCATGGATCCTTCTCCAACACCAATACTTGATTTAAACACGTGTTTTAGGATAATTTCGGTCCAATACTAGAATAGTTGGAGTGAGATTCTTATGTTGTCTAGTTGTGCAACAGTTCCCAATGACTTGATCTCATACCAAAATCGAATTCTATAATGTTTTAGGTCCAAGAAAAAACGATGTAGAATTGAAGGGATGAGACATGGAATACAAATGGGATGAAATATGATTAAAAGCACAATATTTCCCTACATGGTGCTCATTCAATATGAGACAAGGATGGCACATATGCATAGTGGGTGAAGATAAAACATTGACATGAATAATAAATAGAGACTATAGGTGCATATGAAAATCCTATAAAGTGTCATACTGCCACACTAAAAATATCAGGGTGGACTTAATGGATGTGTGGACTAATCATATTCAACTATGTGGTATTGATGATAACAACATGGAAGCTGCAAAAGGACAAGTGGTGGAATTTGAATCTCAAATTTGAGGGAGAATTTAGTTGGGTGCTATAAATCATTTTGGGTCTGCATGATCATGCAATATTTTCCATTTATGTTTTTTTCTACATGAGTACTATGCTAAACCTAAAGTTGAATTTTACTTCATTTATATTTTTTTAAGTCTGATTTGCATGAGCGAATTTTGGCCCTAATATTCTCCACACAAAAGAGATATTGATGGGGGTGGTGAGCATAATATTTAAGGATTGAAATAATAGAATTGAATTATAGTTTATTTTTTTTGCCTAATCAATGGTGTTGGGTGTCCTTTACTTTGGTAGTGGTTCATAGGCCTAAGGTGTTGGCTCAAAGCCTTTACATTAAGCTCTAAGCATGATACTAGGGTTTTAGGTAGCTTCTTGTGAATTTTTTGTTGTTTTGAGGGTGTGTTTATCCAACACACCTTATTGAATGTATGTGGGGGTGCTAGATGTTTGGTCTTTTCTCACAGACATATTGCTCCTTTGTGCATCAATGAATATTTTTTAAAGGGACAAATTAGTTGACATATGGTCACAACTCTCTCATTGTCATTTATTTTGTTTTCTTCATTGATGGTGTTGAGTTCCCTATATTTTAGTAGTGGTTTGTAAGATGTGTGGAAAAACCTTGGGAATTTATAGTAATGAATGGGATACTAATGATCCCAAGATTGAAATATAAAATGGATAATGTGAACCTGTTCATGGCATGTTTCATGAAAAAAATACCAGAAAACTTAAAAGAAGAGAAATAATACCATGTTGAATTGATTATGGACCTCCTTCTCCTCGCGTGCAATTTTCAAATGTTGTGCGCTCCTCCTCCTCTATCCAGTGTGCCCTCGATCTCGAACTTATTCTTGCATGCCCTCCTCTCTTCCATCAAACTCCTTCTTCTTCTCCTCGCACGTAGTTCAACCTCCTTCTCCTCCTCTGCATGCCCTCCTCTCTGCCCTCGACCTCCTTATCCTTCTCCTCAACCTCCTTCTTCTTCTCCTTCTCCTCGCATTCCCTCCTCTCTTCACTCAACCTCCTTCTCCTTATCCTCCTCTGTGTTCCCTCCTCTCTACCCTGACCTCCTTCTCCTCCTCTTTGTGTGACCTACCTGCTCTACGTGTCTTCCTCTCTGCCCTAACCTCCTCTCCTTATCCTAGCTCGCATGACCTACCTCCTCTCTACTCTAGCCTCCTTCTCCTCCTAGCTCATGCAACCTACCACCTCGTCTCTACTGATATGACCTCGACCTTCTTCTCTAGATATCTTGTGCATGATCTGACCTCGGCCTTCTCCTCCAGCTAGTTTGTGTGGGATGTTGAAATGCATCTTTTGTTTTTTTTGTTTTCAAATTATGTTTTGTTATTTGTTTTTTTTTTGGTATTCTTTTTTTGTTTTTGTTTTTATTATAGTTATATATAATTTATAAATTATATATATTATATATAATATTATATTACATAATATTGTCCCAATCCTCTTAGGGTTGAGAACTAGGTTGTCTCAATGAAGGTTTTTCCTTCGTGAAAAGGATGGAGGACCACCATAAGGAATTTTCATTAAAAGACAGACCAAATATGAGACTTTGTATTTCGTCATAATTCGAGACCTTGTTTTATTTTAGCACTCTAATAATCCATTTGGTGTAAGAAACCTCCAGGTTGGATGTGTATTATGAGTATTTCCATATAGACCCTCAACATGCAACAAAAATTCCAATTTACTTTGTGAAATTATTACCACCCTCCATACTTTCCAAAAAAATGATATAAATAGATTTCTCCAAGTACTGAAACTAGCTAGTTGAGGGAACTGAAAGAGAGGATCAGTCATATACATATGTTACAACCAATATTTTATTGCATATTTGGAATATGACTACAACCATGGGCATTAGATCAGTGTGCCAAATTTTCTTTTTCTTTTTATCTCTTTGGATGACAATCTACCACATCTATTTGGAGGATGCCTAAAACACAAAAGGAAGCCTAAGAAATCCAACCCCAATATGTGATTCAACTAGGAAGGTCTTGAGGGCCTAGTTTGTGACATTGAGTTTTGGCCCATTGAATTTTGGACTCACAAGATAAATAAAATACATAAATATATTCCATTGCATTGATAATTAATTTATATTCCTCTCCAATGGTGAGAAATAAATCATTAGAAAAATTCACAGTGACAAACTACTTGATTCCTTATTTAGGGAGAGGAGTGTCTTTAAGAAAACATTAACCTATAATGTGAAAGATCAAGTAGACCAAGGCTTCTATTACCATCACATAAATTTGAAGTGCCAATAGATATCCTTGTCAAATATAATGGATTAGCCCTACTTCTTCTTATTTATATATGTTGATGGAGAAATACATCATTGCTTCTAAGAAGATTTTCCATGGCTCTAGGGAACAAGGGGACAAATTCAAGAGCCATAAGTGTGACCAGGATGAAGGGAAACTTGACCATATCATGGGCCTTTTCAAAGTCAATTTTAAAAAATAAGCATTGAGTCATGAGCATCTAGCCCATTCTATTCCTTCCCATGTTGCTAGGATATTATTTTTTTAACAAAAGCTTAATAGATCATTATTTAGAGACATGCATTTTGTTAGTAAAATCATGGCTATAGAAAAAATATTCAATAAAGACTCATTTATTATGTGTGGATATTGGTTTCTTTTTTCTTCCAAAATTAGACATATAGAAACTTGAGTGCTTAGAGGTTTTTTATGCTCTAAAAATGGGGTGGACCATGCATTATCAATATTGGTTCCATGGAGCATATTTGACATTTCTGAGAAAGGAAAAGGCCTCACATAAACTAATATAATTGTGCATGGAGGAACCATGTCAGGAAAGTTGATAGTGAGTTCAATGATTGGTGACGAACCTTAAAAAATATTGACCTAACACATAATTGTTAAAGGAAAATTTAGATCCAAAATAAATAGACTTGTCACCCTCAATGATGTGAATGTTGCTTCAAGTGATTTCAGGGTTGGTGGTTCTTTTGAACTAATTCAAATAGTTTGGGAAGAAAGGGAGAAGGTCGTTTCAACTCTTACAGCTTAATATTAGGATGATTTTATATAGAGAGGATTAAAATTTTCTTGCAACTTTATTTTGACATGGAAAGTACGACATTCTAACATTTCACATATGGGTAGATACATTCTTAAATTTTTCTTAAAAATGAACTTTAGATAGAGAGATCTATGATATGGGGAATTTGAGCATGGACATCCCAATCTAGTCTTACACGAGAATTTGGAATGGTTCAATTGGATTGTATTGTCATATAAGAACTTAAACAAGTAATAAATGTATAGCATTAACATTCTGCATGTATGAATTCCTACTTTGGAGGACTATCTCTTGCATAATAAAGGTAAGAACACGGTCAATATTTAGTATTCTAGTATTCCATCCACTAAGAAAGGTACGAAAATTTTTGTAGTATTCCATCCACTAAGAAAGGTAAGAAAAATGTCAATGAGGAGGATGTGGTTATTGGGAACAAAGGTCACAAGGTGTGCATATGTGAGTACATGGCCTTATAAAGAGTCCCACATCATCAATGAACTAGTGTCCTTTGGCATGAGATATCATAGTGTCATCTCCACAATGATAAATTCTATAATGAAGAAAATTATAACATGGGTAAATCATACATTATATCCTTTAGGAAAGATCCATAATATTTGGAGATCCAATATTGGAGGTATTTTTTCTTTATCCATAAGCCACATGGAGGAAACCTTATTAATGTAAAAGGATGACCAAGTTGTAGGTTTACCTAAGAAAAAGATATTCTTAAAGAGGGTGACCTTCCCATGAGAGGAGGATCCTTTAAGGATGTTGATATGTTATATCTACATGTTTCAACCCTCAAATACTATTCAGTAAGGGAGTAACATTATATGGCATTGAAATAAATTCAAGACTACCTTGTTTGAACAACCATGGATGAGTATAAAAAATACTAGATATTCTCATAATATTTTAGAGGGGGAGATTACATAGTTGTTAACACAAAAGGGGAAAAGTTATCCAATTGTAAGAAATGGTTTAACATTGACCCATGCACGAAAGAGAGTCTGGTTAAATGATGTGTTGTAAGAAAATTATAAATTTGGAGGTAAGGAATTATCTAAAAGGTATTCCCTATAAACATCATATTGCGAAATATTTTATTGTGTATTTCTCTTTAGCAAACTCTTCACTATTACACCCACCACGTAATTAGATTGCCTAGTTTTAATAATAGTTCCAACAATTGATTCTTTGGTATCTAAAAATTTAGAATATGCATTGTATCAAACAAATGAGCTATTTTTAACTCCTCATAGTAGAGAAACCTCATGAATTGAATGGGATAACATTTTTTCCTCATGGAATCCCATTATTAATACCTTCATGATGGTGACCTTCATGAAGAATAAAATAAATGAAAACAATAATTATCAAATACGGTAAAATAAATTCAATGATTAAACTAAAAATTCAAAACATTACATATACGATACATAAAGAAATTGCGTACCTTGAGGATTTCTATTATATTTCAACCTCCATAGGTGAGGTGTCATTCTTCATGGTTTTAAACCAGTCTCTTCTTTCCCATTGAAAATATGTTTTTCGGTAGTACGATACCTATGGTTCTTAGGGAGGAGGTGACTATAGTCATCAAACACCAATTTCATAAACTTTTTGAATGAAGATACTTCATCTTAGTACCTAATCTCTCTGAATGGATTAACATTGTCAGCTTCCAATGAAATCCTAACATTACGAGGTTCATCTTTGAAATATCCCCATTTTTCCTCAATTTCCCTAAATGCATAACCAACAATAGGCATTCAAAGAACACCATCTCCACTTCTGTTACATGCATGGTAATCCATAAATTGTACTATTATTTCACACCTGAACAATCGTTGCAAACATGGAATTATGGGAATATGACGAAGAACCTTTTGATGGACCCTTTTTGTTACTTGATCGGTTCGATATCTACTGGTAAAACATAAATCTAGTAAGTCTAGAACCAAAACAAGTGGGTGTATTGTGAGTCAAATTTGAGTCCAGAAACCCTCCCATATCATTAAGGCATGCGAATAGTCTATTCATGTCAATTTCTAGTGCATACAAAAACAATTTGAAAAAAATCAACATTGGCCGTATTCCCAAGTCATTGTTGCCCATGTCTAGGTCACTGTTGAGGGCCCCCAAATGGCAGAATCTTAAATTCACCCACCAAATATATCATGCACCAACCCTGTATACTGAGCAGTGAATGGGGCTAACATTGAAATGTATTCAATATGTGACTGTATGCATCGAAATTTTACATGTTTAGACTAGACACATGCCTTGATGGTATGGGAGGGTTTCAAGACTCAAGGATGTATGATGTCCCCACATAATCTTTGAGATCGTCCACATTTTCATCAAGGTTCATTATGCTACACCTCTCATTTTCATCATTCTTCATTCCCTTCTAGAATTGTTGTCAGAACTATCTTGAAATTTTACATGGAACTTCCAATACACCCATCACAAATTTCTTCCACCGAACCCGCATAATATTTAAGGATATCATAACACCCATCATGAAACTTAAGGATGTTTGATGTTCCTGCATAATACTTAAGGAGGTTTTGATTATTTAATTACCAATTCAAGTTGATGTCACAGACTCTTCAATTCACCCACCACAAATATCATGCACCGACCCCACATACTGAGCAGTGAATCAGGCCAACATTGAAATTTCTTCAATATGTTACTATATCAATCAAAATTTGACATGGTTAGACTAGACACATGCCTTGACGATATAGGAGGGATTCAATACTCAAGGATGTATGATGTCCCCACATAATTTTTGAGATCATCCACATTTTCATCAATGTTCATCATGATGCACCTCTCATTGTCATCATTCATCATTCCCTTCTATAGAATCATTGTTGGAACTATATTGAAATTTGACATGGAACTTCCAATACACCCATCACAAATTGCTTCCACTGAACCCACATAATACTTAAGGATATCATAACACCCATCACGATAGTTAAGGATGTTTGATGTCCCCACATAATACTTAAGGAGGGTTTGATTATTGAATTACCAAGTCAAATTGATGTCGCATAAGCTTCAATTCACTCACCACAAATTTTGTAATATCCTTCGGCCGAACCCAAATGTAAATATAATCCAAGTATATTTAAGCTAGTGAGCTGTTTAAACATCATTTTTGTAATACACCTTTCATGGCATGGTGCACGCATGTACTGTGCAGTAAACAGATGTAATGTGCACATTTTTTAATACCGTGCACAGTAACTAAGGTGCGCGCAACCTTAAAGACAAAGGATACAACGTGTAGTAACTAAAGAGCACGCAACCTTGAGGTCAGCAGATACCATGCACAGTAACTAAAGTGCACGCAATATTAAGGTCATCGAACCTTTATGTATATAATATGCATCATAGGATGGTGAGCCAATATTATAAGCAAGAATGCTTATGTCTTGGAATTAGGCCAGCGCACCTAGATGTTAAAGGCTAGAGTGCCTATTTTGTATATATCTCATGATTAATATAAAAATTCATCATTGGTCACAGACCGACCACAATAAAAGAGAAGGGGGACTAGATTCCACCAAATAGGGAAAGGGAGGGACTAAAGTTAAGAATAGGGCTAAGATAGAGAGCTTAAAGTCGAAAATAAATATTATATTAACATTTCTTAAAAACATAAAGTACGGATAATTAATTTATCCTAAGTCCTAAAGTAGGGGACAAGTGTATCAGAGTAGATTCCAACATGACAAGTGTCAAGTTGGAGACATGCATACTTATTGCCGAGACTTAGTTCCTTTGGGGGGGATCGATCATTGTGAAGAGGAGAATATTACCATTTTTTCCTTCGACCAGAGAACCGGTATCCACGATACATTTCATCAGTCCTTGAGCTACCTCATATATTCCTACCAATATACCTAGACCACATTGATATCCATTCCATTTGGTGTACTTGTCATCTTGGGAGCAGGATTCAAGAGGTGGGTTATCATGCCCGTGAGAAATTCTATGAGTGAGTTAATTTTTGAGGATCGATTTCCTGAAGGTGATAAATTGCGGCTGCAATGATCTGAGACTTCAATTATGGCCTATTGTGGAAGCCCAGGAAGGGAAGTGGGGTAGTCGAAGGAATGTTGAGCAGAGAAGGGGCACACTTCCTTGGGTGGGACAGGCATGTGGGGAAGGAGAGGCTATAGGTTGTGGTTGAGTGAACACCTGAGAGGGAGTCTTTCCGGTTGACCGTGAACCTTTAGCCGAGTTAGGAATCCCTTTCCCGGGTGGATTCTAGTCCCAACTCGGGAGTGACTCACTGTTGAGAGTGACAAACAGTGTATTCTAAGGCTGGGAGGTTTGTGGATGGTCTGCATGCAATTGGTGACATTCTTACCAAGATAAGTACCGATTATGTGTTTAATTCCATGCTGCATTGTCATTTATGTGTTATTTTATGGTTTTTATTGCTTGTGTGAGCATAACTATCTGTATGTTTAAGGATATACCCTATATATGTTGCATGTCTATTTTCATTGCTAAATTAGACTAAAAATTGTATATTTATAGAACACAACTGCTTGTTTATCTTTTATAAGTGAAGCTTCTGCTAGAGCATTGTATGTGTATGTTTAATTGCATGCATTTCAGTATGTATGTATTCCTATGTGTGTATATATGTATTTTGGGAGAAAAAAAAAAAAAGTTATGTGACATACCTCAGTTGAATGCTGGGTGTTACATTATGTTGTCAGAACTAAGCTAAGTGTCTGAGTAAGTGACATTCCCCGATCAATGGGTGGACGGGGTGTGTTAAAAATGTCATGACCAACCTTGCATAGTGAGTAGTGAATGGGGCCGACATTGAAATTTCTTCAATATGTTTCTGTATGCACTAAAATTTGACATGGTTAGACTAGACACATTCCTTGATGGTATGGAAGGGTTTCACGACTCAAGGATGTATGATGTCCCCACATAATATTTGAGATCGTCCACATTTTCATCAACGTCCATCACACTGCACCTCTCATTGTCATCATTCATCATTCCCTTCTATAGAATCATTTCCAAAACTATCTTGAAATTTGACATGGAACTTCCAATACAACCATCGCAAATTTCTTCTACCAAACCTGCATAATACTTCAGGATCTCATAACACCCATCACGATACTTAAGGATGTTTGATTTCCCTGCATAATACTTAAGGAGGGTTTTATTATTGAATTACCAAGTTGAGTTGATGTCGCAAAAGCTTCAATTCACCCACCACAAATTTCATGCACCGATCC
>JZKD02S0043280.1:175553-191122 GCA_000966675.3 Picea glauca
ATAACATTACTAATCTAAATCACAACTAATGGCCTAAAGCCGACATAAATAAAATAACATTACTAATCTAATATGCCCCAATTAAGTAGTAATGAGCCAATATTAGGGCTTAACAGGGGCCAACATTGCAATTTCTTCAATATGTTCCTGTATGCATCGCAATTTGACATGGTTAGACTAGACACATGCCTTGACGGTATGGGAGGGTTTCAAGAATCAAGGTTGTATGATGTCCCCACATAATCTTTGAGATCATCCACATTTGCATCAATGTTCATCATGTTGCACTTCTCATTGTCATCATTCGTCATTCCCTTCTATAGAATCGTTGTCGGAACTATCTTGAAATTTGACATGGAACTTCCAATACACCCATCACAAATTTCTTCCACCGAACCCGCATAATACTTAAGGATTTCATAACACCCGTCGCGATACTTAATGATGTTTGATGTCCCCACATAATACTTAAGGATGGTTTGATTATTGAATTGGCCCTTGACCAAGTTTTGGAGATCCTTGGTCATGTTTGACCTCTTTTGGGACTTCGACAAGATGGTTGAAGGTAGAGCGTAAGTCGAAGTAGAAATCGTGGGAACTCGACCCCTTTTTATGGAATTTTTTAGGATTAGATTTTATGTAACAAGTATGGGATGTCTGCCCATGGGTTTACACATGTGTAGGGCCATTTTGTAATGTATAAATAGAAAGCTAGGCGATGTAAGTACGGGGGCAAGTGAAGGCCAATGTGATAAGTGTGAATAGTTGTGGATTCTTTATGCATACTATGTGTTAATACTTGTAGAGCTAAGTGAAAGTGATTGTAAGAGGCATGAGTATATATTGTGTAAGAAGGCTTTGTGTTGTGACCTAACTCAGGGAAGGAGGATCTGGCGAGGTGTGTAGATCTCTTGTCCAATGCGAAGTAGGGTTTTTGGGCTCTATGCTTGTAGAATATTGATAGAAGATATTAAAGAAGAGAATATTTGGTGGACGTAGACTCACACTGGGGTGAACCACGTATATCTTATGCTATGGTTGCTTTGTGAATTATGGTTGTATGTTAGTGATGTGATTTATGCTTAGTGTCGATATCTTTATTTATGATGCATCTGGTATAATAGCTTAGTTCTTGGTAATGTGAATGAATGTTAGATATGATCTATCTCTCCATGCTAAGTGCTTGAATGTGTTAGATTTGGTAGAATATTGCGTTTCTCTGTAATTAGGGTTTGGATCTGCGATGTGAGTAAGGGTTAATTACTGATGAATATTAACTATTAAGTTCTTTGTTAATGTATTGTAATCACAGATTTGTGTCCCAGATAAGGTTGCAGACAATGGAGTCCTTTAACCACCCCTGCCTCTACCTCGAGTGAGACTTTATATGCTTCCCAGGTGTTGTTGAAAGGGTCGGTAGTTAGGGTTTATTTGGTGTGCTATTGAAGCATTGAACCATGGTTCTACCCTTGTGCCATTAAATGGTTCCGTTGCTGGGACCTGAAACTGTGATTGTTGGGAACTGAAGAAAATAAATCTTTTTGCGTAGATCTGTTGCTTTAGTGCGCATTATTCTAGTTGACTTGTGAAGCACTGTGCTATGAACAGAATTATGATTTGAATAAAAGAGGTAATATATTGAATCTTTGTGCTTTGAGAAAGGTCAGATAAGTGAAAAATTTTGTTTCGAAAATATGGATCTAGGTATGTTTGATAAATTTTGTCCTAATCTGAAAACTAGGGCACAGTTAGAAGAAACAAGATTTGATATGAATAGATCTAATAGAAATAATGAAAGGTATGTTATCCCTATGCATAGAAAGAATGTTTGGATTGACAAATGGATGCAGGATCCTAGAAAGAATTTTTTGCAGGTTAGTTATTGTTATCCCAGCATGTAGTAAAGGAAGGGTTGGGGATCATTTAAGAGAAAGGGAGGATTAACCCTTTGTTATAGTTGTACAAGACTGGGACATATTGCTAAGGAATTCCCTGGTAGAAGACCTAGTTGTGTTTGTTGTAAAGCTATGGACCATGAAGTTTTGGATTGTCCTAGAATGATTGCTAAAGTTGAAAACATGAATATGAAACAAGAAAACTATGAGAAAGGCCAAGAAACTAAGGATATGATAGAACCCCACAAAGAATCAGAGATTGTATTAATACAGATGAAAGAAACCTTGAATGACCACAAAAATATCAACTTATCAAAGGTCTTAAAAGAGAAAGAGTACATAGAAACAAGAATAGGAGACATCAACATAGACTGTGTCCTAGATGAGGAAACATAGGTGAATATCCTCATAGAAAGAACTTGGGAAATTTTGGGAAAGCCTGCTATGGTTCCTTCATTAGAAGGAATAGGATTATTTAGAGGAAAGTTGATAACCCTATGTGGAATACTTACCCATATATCTATGAGTGCTCATGGCACTTCGACAGAAGAAGAATTTGATATTGTTAAGTTTGTTGATAAAAGCACCCCATTTGCTATCTTTCTAGGAAAACCCTAGATTGAGAAAGATCAGATATGAGGGAAACAAGAAGAGGAGTATCTAGAACAGAAAAACAAGAAATAAGAGATTTCATGGCTAGGAGAATAATGCACTTACTAGAAGAACAAGAGAACCAGTCAAAGCTACTAAGGACCAAAGATATGAATGTCGAAGTTGAAAGGACATAGGAAGACTGGAGACACATGTCTGTACAAGAGAGTAGAGCACCTACCCCAAAAAGAGAAGAAGTATTACTCTTGAATCCTATGAAAGACCCTCCACAGTGCGAAGTTATCATGCCAAGAGGAGGTAATAATGATAACGAAAAGATGAATCCAGTGATTCAGATCACAGGAAAGAAGATCAGAAAGCCATGTAAGAAGAGGCAAAAGTTAGAAAAATTGCAAGAAGTTCCAGAGAATACTTTACAAAAGAAAGGTTTCCAGAACTCGAACTTTTCCGGAATATCAGTACATCACAGAATGGAACTTCACCATGAAGAAGAAATATAACCATTGGAGGCAATATGATCATTCAATCAACGCTCCCGAATGGTTAGGAAATAATTTATGGCCTGAAAGTTCACCATTGGACCATTGGGACTGTGCCATAATGGATGAAATTGCATTGAATAAGGATTTGCGACCCATCGAAAGAAATCATTACGGTGATCTCTATTTATCTCGTCAAGCGTTTCACTGAGAACACTTTTTCCAATTGTGATTATCTGAGCCCACAAAGAACTAGTTGATTTTGTGCAGTGATCATTGAGACCTCTCCATCTATTCTGTTACAGTGAGTATTGTTCGTCGACCTGAGATATCAGATCTCGAGTGTGCATGTCGGACAAAATTAGCGCAGTAGAAAAATCCATCAGAGAAATTGTAATAGACCTCATGGCTGAGAAGGTGATGTCCGTAGGCATCCAAGCCTCATCAACGTGAGGAGTGAAAGCCTCCCCGTAGACTGCTTATGGATCTGGACCATCCTGAGATGCGACTGAGAAAAGAACCAAGGATCAAAATTACTTGGTGAATGCAAAGTTAATCCCATCTATCCTGCCCGACTACATCCCACCCTTGGCTGGTGTGGTGAGTCGTGACAGTGTCTTGAGGCACTTAGAATACACAATCATCACCGTGCACGTTCTGAAGGGAATACAAGCAGTCAGACCACAGTTGGATAGGATTCCAACCTTGAAGATCAGTGACTATAACCTAGGAGACCGCAAGATCTATGGCATGCTCGCACCTCAAAAATATTTGAATAAGATGAAGGGGAAGAAGAAGAAGATCATCCCCCAGCTGTGGACTATGGACATTGCAAGGTCCACTGTCTTGAACATGATGAAGATACCACATTTTGGAAGGCACCAAGAGTTTAACGTCTGAGTTAATATCCTGCTATTGTGCTTCCATGGAGGGTATCTATGGTTAGACATATGCATCACCATCGATCCGATGTTGATCCATAGGATCACCAAATTGAGCATGCCAGGACCAGACCCGCAAGACTTTTATCTAGGGAAGGCTGCAGACCATTTTTATAACCCTAAATTGCACCACATAACCCTAAATTGCACCACACATGTTTACTTGGCATTAGGCCAACTCATATCCCTTCTTTGCCAAAACTCTACTGAAAAACTCTTTGAAAATCCTCTTGTGTCAAGGCCCATGTGCCTTGACCCATTACTGCATGCGTGTGCACGTTGGATGACTCACAACAGCCTGTGTGTACCTAACAAAGCATGAAAAAAGGAAAGTTGCCGACGGAACAAAAAGCTATGGATCAGTTAACTAAAACTCCCGGCCATGCATGGCTGAGGGTTCTTCCAAAACCCTAGCTCCTTCTAGACTATAAAAGAAGGGGTAGGGGTACCATTTGGAGGAGGAAAAAATATAGCGAAGAAACTCTGCCCATTTACGTAATCCATTGTCCCAACCCTTTAGCCTTTCCTCATGCCAAAGGATATTTAACGAAAAGTAGTGGAAGGACAAAAGAAGAGGAGCCCAGGATCAGGTTCAAGGAGCAGTGGCCGGTCTCATATTTTGTAAGTTGATTCACATTCAGTAATAAAAAGAATGTTTTTCCCGTCCCAATGCATGAATTGTCTATGGATTGATTAATTTATGCTTGATTTCTAACCCTTGAGTATAGAAGTAGCATGCATGCATAGTTTTTGTTTGTCTTGAGTGCAGGTCATTTGTGGAAGGAGCAGCGCAAGCAAGTACTCAAAGCGCAACAAAGGATCTACATCGAACGCCTATAATAAGGTTGGTGGTCCTTTTCCATGCATTTACTATGAAAAAGGGGTTTAAATCTTGGGTTGTAAGTAAAAAAGTAGTTTCTATTCGGTCAAATCTGCATGCAATTCTGACCCTAGTTTTCTAGTCCGTAGGGTGTTTTTCCCAAAAAAAACCATGCCCTAGAACAGAGGATTAAAAACACCTATGATGATGTAGAGAAAGGGACACGAGGCTACAAGGTAGCCTCCATTCATAATGACATAGTGCACCTTTCTTGCTAGTTTATTGTTGGTAAGCTAGTAAGAAAGAACAAACCCACATAGGTGACAGGGTTTGTCATTGAACTTGCAAGAAAATGCGTGGAAGGACTACAGATGAACTGAGCCAGTTACCTAGTCAATCAGTTAGAACTGGACTTCTGCAAAGATCAATATTACAGCTATGAGTTCCATTTTAGTTGGTTGTTGATCCTCATCACGTTTAATACTTAGGAGATGCTCGAAGGTGTGACCTTCTCTGACATTGAGTCGTTCGAGCCAATAGCTATGAAGTTAACCACACTCTAGTATTCAAGAGACATGGGGAAACAATGGAAGTCGAATGTAGTATTCCATACCTACTACCTACATCTGAAGAGGTCTATTGATTATTTCCCTCATATGACGTCGAATACCCTGGACAGGTTCAGACCCCTTATGAAGTTTCGTGCAGATATGAATTTTATTTATATTACTACATGTGTAGATGAAAGTAAAGAAGAGCTTCAGTCCTACTACAATCTCACAAAGGAGGACCTAGAAGAAATCACTAAGGAATGAACCACAGAGTTCCTTATACCAATAGATCATGAAGCACTGTCTGATACCAACCTCATTGGAAGTCCGGTGGTTACTCGCGAAGAGTATGATGCAGCCAGTAGTAGAAGGAATAAAAAGAAGGAAGATGTATAGGAAATACACAACACATTTGAAGATAATGCATCAGAATTACCTAGCGGAGGAGGAGACAATGAAGTGGAAAAAGAATAAAAAGAAGGGGAAGAAGACAAGTAGAAGTAGGGAGAAGTAACACCACCTAGGAACCCTCTTGAAGAGGCAGAGAAATCCAAGAAAAGAAATGTTTCCCCAATGAAACCTACATCGTGGAAGAAGTTCAAAGAAAGTAAGCTGAAGCTATAGACTGTTCTCACGATTGATGACTTAGACTTCATTATCGTAGTTGTATCCGATGCCTCAGAAGATATTTTGCAGAGAATTGAAGCCAAAAAATAAGCCATGTATGATAGAATTGAGACAGATCTAGGAGGAGTACAAAAATCCCTTCAATCCATCCACACAATGTCCATTGCACCCTCGCCACTAGAAGAACTAGAGTTGGGAGATGATCCTACCCAACTCCGCATAATAGATGATGTGACCAAACCTCGCCTTCGTTGCATGTAGGAAGAAAAGGAACAAGCCGCAGTGGCCCTGAAGCAAGCAGAAGAGGAAATTATAGAGCAACATCGAGTTGCGCAACAGGATAAGGATGACCTTCAAACCAATTTCGAAGAAAATAAAGCACAAATCCAGTAGGAGAAAGAACAACTTCTCGCGGAGAAGGTCAGAGTTAAAGAAGCAGTCAACAGAGAACTTCACTATGTGATAGGATTGGAGCATATGGAAGAAGACCCGGTAGTAAATCAAGTCATGAAGCTTGTTGAAGCCATTCAACAACTTCAACAGAGGGTCATAGAACTAGAGCTACAAACAGTGCCAAGCACTCCACGGGAAGTGTGAGACCAGAGAGAGGCTACTTCCCAGAGCGTAGTTGAAAGGATCAAAACATTAGCCATGGAATGTAAAATCTAAGCAGTTGCAGTGCGCAGACTTATGAGTGCCTTATTGAGGACCCTAAACTGAAGACACTGGAGTTGCAGCTCCAAGAATCAAAGCAGTAAGCAGTAGATGTACAAGCGCAGTTGAAACTTTTGTCATCAATTGAGATGATGAAAAGATCCCAAGAATAGTGCACGGCTCAACAATAGGTCCATGCCATACAAATCAAAGTCATGGAAGTGACTCAGAAGCTCTAGCCAGTCCAGGATGCAGATTGCTTAATTTTTTAGGAGATTGAAGGACAAGGAGCAGATCTGGAACAAGTAGTCACTTCGGTAGAACAATGCTTAGAGGGACCTGTGAACGAGGTAGTTTTTCAAGAGTTCATCGAGCAGGAGGCCTTGGTGCAACAACAATTTGAAGCATCTTGAGCCAATCTTGAGGCTTTTGAGGCAGAGTTACCCAGACCAGAGTGACTTGGTACGAGTCACAGGTGAGTGTTGGGGCCTTGTTGGCCCTTGACCAATTTTTGGAGATCCTTGGTCATGGTTGACCTCTTTTGGGACTTCGACAGGTTGGTCGAAGGCAGAGTGCAAGTCGAAGCAAAGATCGCAGGATTTCGGCCCCGTTTTAGGGCAGTTTTTGGGATTAGGGTTTATGTAACATGTATGGGATGTCGGCCCATGGGTTTACCCATGTTTAGGCCCATTTTGTAACGTATAAATAGAAATGTAGGTGATGTAATTACACGGGAAAGTGAAGGCCAATGTTCTAAGTGTGAATAGTTGTGGATGCTTTGTGCATACTATGTGTGAATACTTGCAGAGCTAAGTGAAAGTGATTGTAAGAGGCCTATGTATAGACTGTGTAAGAAGGCTCTACGCTATGACCTAACTCGGGGAAGGAGGATATGGTGAGGTGTGAAGATATCCTGTCCTATGCAAAGTAGGTTTTTTGGGCTCTCTTCTTGTAGAAGATTGACAAAAGATAATAAATAATATAAGAGTTGGTGGGTGTAGCCCCATGCTGGGGTGAACCATGTATATTATTTGTTATGGTTTCTCTATGCATTATGGTTGTATGTTAGTGATGTGATTTATGATTAGTGACGATATATTTATGTATGATTGATATGGTATAATAGCTTAGTGCTTGGTAATGTGAATTAATGTTAGATTTGATCTTTTTGTCCATGCTAAGTGCTTGAATGTGTTAGATCTGGTAGAATACTACGTTGCTCTATAATTAGGGTTTGGATATGTGATGTGAATAAGGGTTAATTATTGACGAATGTTAGCTGATAAGTGATTTGTGAGAATATTGTAATCATAGATCTGTGTCTCGGCTATGGTTATAGCTACTGGAGTCCTACAACCACCCCTACTGCTACCTCGAGTGAGACTTCATCTGCTTCGTAGGTGTTGCTGAAAGGGCCAACATTAAGGGTTTTGTTGGTGCTTTGTTGAAGTGTTGAACCCTAGGTTTTCCCCTATGCCAACAATTACCAAGTTGAGTTGATGTCACAAAAGATTCAATTCACCCACCACAAATGTCATGCACCGACCCCGCATAGTGAGTAGTGAATGGGGCCAACGTTGAAATTTCTTCAATATGTGCATGTTTGCATCAAAATTTCACATGTTTAGACTAGAAACATGCCTTGATGGTATGGGAGGGTTTCAAGACTCAAGGATGTATGATGTCCCCACATAATCTTTGAGATCATCCACATTTGCATCAACGTTCATCATGTTGCACTTCTCATTGTCATCATTCGCCATTCCCTTCTATAGAATCGTTGTTGGAACTATATTGAAATTTGACATGGAACTTCTGTTATCAGTCCAAGAGTCACCCCAAAACTACAAATGGGAGTAATCTTGGTAACATAAAAATTGATTTAATTTTAGTTTTAGATCAGGGACCAACAATACTTTAAAGAAAGAAAAATACAATAGATATCATTGCAGATCAGTGATTGACCATTGGGATATGGAGTCATAAACACTATGCTCATTGAAGGCATTTAAGATCTCTATCATACAAAATATTTGTATAATGATGAAGATAAGAATAAGAGAATAACATAAAGATGAATATTTGTTAAGCAAAGATCCTCTTTGCAAAGAGAATTTATATGTGTCTGAATAGTAAACAATGATAAATAGGCAAGCTTACAAGAGATCTTCTACTTCATTGATAATATATCAATAAAAGGAAAATTTTATTCCTTAAAATCAACAATACATTCGAACGAGATGAAGAATAGAACAGAGAACATAGAAGACAAATCTGATGAAACAACTCATATGAATCTTCAATAACATAAAATTTACAACCACATGCCCCTCCAGCTTACAAACTGAAATATACAGTCATTCCATTTCTCAAAAACCTCCTCTGGTCTTGGGACCCCCATCATTATATCATTCATCAGATGTATTTATACTCAAAACAAAAGAAAACAACTAGGAGTGCGAGATGGACTTCCTATCCTAGGATTCTCCACAAAACGCTACAATTCTAACATCTATACCGAAAGATCTAACAAAATGCTAAAATAAAGGGGATTTTTGGCAACCAAAAATGAATGACATATCTTGCTTCTTGGGCACCTCTTATATAATTCCATGTGTCTTCTCTTATCTGTTTTGTTCCTTCTGTCAGAAGGAAACTCTGGTCAGTATGGGCCTGCAGGAAAAAATTCCCTCTGTGGTACTTTAGGATGATAGTTTTATGTCTCCTTGGCCAGACCCTCCATGCATCCATTTAAGGGGGTATTTGATTTTTCAACCACTGACCCTTCTTTCATTAACTGATTTCTCCTTTGGATTAGGACGAGGCTTAATGCCTAGATTTGTTTCCACGTGTTGCTCTCAGATTGGACCCTATATAAGCATGTGATTGCAGAATTTTTCAAGGGAGGTTTAGATCCACACTGCTCTGACCCTCACATTTCACCACCAACAACCACATACCTCTTTCTTTATACCATGATTTTGATTGCAAGACCGCTCTAGAATTTTAACGTTCGAGCATGTTTTGTCCCCGCAATTAAGTGTGGTCGTCGATCTGTTGCAATCTGTGATCTAGGAAACCCTACTATTTTAGCACCCCTTCTAAAATGTATTCATTTGCCAAATCCAAATTACTTTTAACCATGCTTAGAGATGGAACCAATTTTGGCATTTGGGAGCTTTGAATGCTGAGCAGGAATACCTTCCAAAGGACGGTCTCCTGAATCTGACATGGTGGCCTGACGCCATTGTGTTATCATGTCATGGAAAGAAGGATGACACATGGCATGTGTGGGAGAATGAGGTGACCAAATGACCTGGAATGAGTGCCACATGTCAGGGCCAGCTGGAAGCGACTTGTCTCCATGGATGAGCACCACAAGTCTTGATGAATGAGTGTCGAGTATCTTCGGCACTTCGACACTTCGGGCTTCAGGAGTTTTAGATTGTGAAGAATGATTTTTTTTTTAGTTATACAGGTTTAGAGTGACATGGTGGCCTGGCACTATATGATGTCACATCTATTGATGGATGAGTGCCATGTGTTGAGTTGAAAAACACCTGTGGAGTGGTAAGGCCCAAAGTGACGTGGAAACTTGATGTCACTTCGGGACTTCGGCTCTTCGGAACTTTGGGATGTAGAGTATGGAAATCTCCCGAAGTAACTTTCTCCTGATTGACATGGCCCTCTCTCATCACTTCAACACTTTGGGCTTTGGGATCTTTTGAACGCGGGCATGAATACCTCCCAAAGTGACCTTCTCTCGGTTGACGTGGCAGTCTCTCGTTACTTCGACACTTCGGGGATTATGTCTGGTCATTAATCCTTTTGTGAATTTGAAACACCGATTGCACAAGAGCCGTTAATCTGAATTGTACATGGGATCTCCACTGTTGAAAATTGAACTTGTCTTTTTTCCTATATTTCAAGCCCGAAATGGGCTGCTCTGAATGTTGCACTTTGCTCATAGTTTTTCCCTGTGAATACAACATACTTGACCAACCTAACTTTATCAACCAGAAGAGGAAAAACCTATAGGAAGGTATGCATAGAAGAGAGAGACAGGTCAAAGTTGTAGACCTAGGTCTTAACAACAACTACATATGACTCATAACAAATTTATGTGATAACATTGGATCCACAGTGGATGGCATGCTCCCTATGAGTTTCCAAGAACAAGTAGCTTCAGTGTCTTATACTAGGGATATTTCCACAAAATCTTTATGCCTAAAATCATCTCCACTTCTTATTAAAAAACTGAGAATATTCACAAACTAAAAACGAAATCACTACAAACCAAAATGCTCGAAAATTGATCTTTATTCACTCTACTCGTACTCTAATCAAGTATGTTTCTTCTTGAACAAGTAAGATCATGCTTCCAATGAAGCCATGAAAGTATCTGACTAAAAACTTGAAATTTCCTTCCAACTTTATGCAAAGTCATAAACACACAGAGTGCAACATGTAAATCATAAATTTAGAAATCATACTTACAATCCAAAAATATGGCCTTAAATATGGAAATAGCTGAAACTTCATCATTGCATAACATCTGCATATAAGTGGAAACGGGATCTTGAATTTTGTCTAAAACTTGTTGCTTCTCAACAACTAATAGAGAAACGTGCATCATCAAATTCTTATCTAATCCTTTATGTTCTCCTTTACCATATTCCCGTAACTCATATCCATAACTTTCTTCTGCTGATGTATACACTTGCTCTTTGACATCAAAATATTCAAAAGAGACACGTTGATATTCATGAACATTTAAAACAACAAATACATTTGATATTATGCAAGATGTTTCTATGTTATTCCTATCATAATGAATATCATTCAACACCTCTTGATCTTCATGGAAAATTCTTTCTTCCCCAATAAATGGTTCATCAAAAATCTGGTTTTCGTGACTACCTGAATCTTTATGAAACAAAGAAAACTCATCATCACAATTTTCATAAAGATGTTTAGCTGAAAAATACTCTTTACAAAACAAATTGAAATCTTCATGAAAACCTATCAAAGAGTTTATTCTTGCAATGGGAAGAGATCGACACCAATCATGAGCAATCCCCTCTAATGAATACCTGAAAATATTAATATGAACATATTCATGCACAATATGAATTTGATGAATAAAATCATGAAAATACAACAAATTTTCAGCTGGTACCTCCCACTCTTCTCCTTGAAATTTAGGAAGGATACTTTCCCATTCATCTCTACTAGGCTATGGATTAGGGAAACCAACTATTTTTGAAAAATCATAGAAAGCATACCTCTGAGATAAAATATTGTCCATTTCAAACCAATGGAGTTTCCAATGGATTTCCAAACAATGGAGTCACAATGGTGAAAGATGAGTAGTCAGAACAATGTGTCCAGATTCATTTCACCATCTAAAACTGGATCCCTTTGTTGTCGTTCTCCCAGGGAATATATATTCACTTTCATCCCCAACAACGATGCCATTTATATTATCACTCCAAGAGTCACCCCCAGACTACAAATGGGAGTAATCTTGGTAACATAAAAATTTATTTAATTTTAGTTTGAGATCAGGGACCAACAAGACTTTAAAGAAAGGAAAAGACAATAGATATCACTACATATCAGTGATGTACCATTGGTCTATGGAGTCATAAACAATCTTCTCATTGAATGCATTTAATCTCCCTATAGGAAAAAATATTTGTATAATGATGATGATAAGAATAAGAGAATAACATAAAGATGAATATTCGCTAAGCAAAGATACTCTCTACAAAGAGAATTTAGATGTGTCTGAACAGTAAACAATGATAAATGGGCAAGCTTACAACAACTATTGAATCAAGAATCTATCAATCAAAGGATGATTTTAATCCTTAAAATCAACAATACATTCAAATAAGATGAAGAATAGAACATAGAACCTAGAAGAAAAATCTGATGAAACAAATCATATGAATCTTCAATAACATACAAATTACAACCACATGCCCCTTCGTCTTACAAAATAAAATATACAGTCATTCCATTTCTCAGAAACCTCCTCTGGTTATGGGATCCCCTCATTATATCATTCATCAAATATATTTATAATCAAAATAGAAGACAACAACTAGGGGTGCGAGCTTGCCTTCCTATCCTAGGATTCTCTACAAAAATCTACAAGTCTAACATCTCTACCAACAAATCTAACAAACTGCTAAAATCAAAGAGCTTGTTGGAAACCAAAAATGAATGACATGTCTTGTTGCTTGGGTGACTCTTTTCCAGTTTTGTGTGTCTTCTCTTATTTGTCTTGTTCCTCCTGTCAGATGGAAATTCTAGTCAATATGGGCTTGCAGGAAAAACTGCCCTCTGTGGTACTTCGGGCTGACAGTTTTTTGTCTCCTCGGCTAGAACTTCCATGATTCCATTTAAGGGGGTAGTTGATTGTTCAACCACTGACCCTTCTTTCATTAATTGATTTCTCTTTGGTATCACAACAAGGATTAATGCCTAGCTTTGTTGCCATGCACTACTCTCGGATTAGACCCTATATAAGCACATGATTGTGGAATTTGTCAAGGGAAATTTGCATCCACACCGCTCCGACCCCTTCAATTCACCACCAACTGCCACATACCTCTTTCTCTATACCATGGTTTCGATTGTAGGATTTCTCTGGAATTTTAACGTTCAAAATGTTTCATCCATGTGATGAAGTGTGGTTGTAGATCTGTTGCAATCTGCAATCTGGGGAACCCTGTTATTTTAACGCCCCTACTAAAATTTATCCGTATGCCAACTCCAAAATCCTTTTGACCATGTTTAGAGATGGAGCCAATTTTGGCATTTGGGAGCTTTGAATGTTGAGTAGCATTACCTTTCGGGGGATGGTCTCTTGAATCTAACATGGTGGCCTGATTTCATTATGTTTTCATGTCATGGAAAGAAGTGTGACATGTGTCACATGGAAATGGATGAATTAAATGACCAAATGACATGGAATGAGTGCCACATTTCAAGGCCAGATGAAGAAACTTGTCTCCATGGATGAGCACCACAAGTCCTAATGGATGAGTGCCAAGTGTCTTCGACACTTCGACACTTTGGGAGTTTTGGATTATGAAGCATGAAAAACTCTCGAAGTGGTATGAGCCCGTAGTGACGTAGTGTCTTGATGTTATATGATGTCACACCTACTGATGGATGAGTGTAATGTGTTGAGTTGAAGAACACCCATGGAGTGGTAGGGCCCGAAGCGACATGGCAGCCTGATGTCACTTCAGAACTTTCGCTCTTCGGGACTTTGGGATGTAGAGCATGGAAAAATTATGAGGTAGCTCTCTCCCAGTTGACGTGGCAATATCTTGTCACTACGACACTTTGGGGTTCGATACATTTTGAATGCAAGCATGAATATGTTCCGAAGTGACTTTCTCTAGGTTGACTTGGTAGTCTCTTGTTACTTCGACACTTCGAGAATTTTGTCTATTCATTAATCTTGGTGCGAATTTGAAACTACAATTGCACAAGAGACATTAATTTGAACTGTACATGGGATATCCACCGTTCAAAATTGAACCTATTTTTCTGCTTGTATTTCAAGCCCAAAATGGGTTGTTCTGAATGTTTCATTTTTCTCATATTTTTTCCCTATGCATACAACATACTTGATCAGCCTGACTTTATCAACCATAAGAGGAAAAACCTATGGGAAGGTATGCAGAGAAGAGAGACACAAGGAAGAGGTGGATACCTAGGTCTTAACAACAACTACATATGACCCATGACAACTTTATGTGATAACAACTTCCAATACACCCATCACAAATTTCTTCCATCGAACCCGCATAATACTTAAGGATCTCATAACATCCATCACAATACTTAAGGATGTTTGATGTCCCTCAATATACTTAAGGAGGGTTTTATTATTGAATTACCAAGTCAAGTTGATGTCACAGAAGATTCAATTCACCCACCACAAATTTCATGCACCGACCCTACATAGTGAGAAGTGAATGGGGCCAACGTTGAAGTTTCTTCAATATGTGACTATATGCATCGAAATTTGACATGGTTATACTAGACACATGCCTTGACGGTATGGGAGGGTTTCAAGAATAAAGGATGTATTATGTCCCCACATAATATTTGAGATCATTGACATTTTCATGAACATTCATCATGCTTCACCTCTCATTGTCATCATTCATCATTCCCTTCTATAGAATCATTGTCGAAACTATCTTGAAATTTTACATGGAACTTTCAATACACCCATCACAAATTTCTTCCACTGAACCCACATAATACTAAAGTATCTCATAAAACCCATCATGATACTTAAGGATGTTTGATGTCCCTGCATAATACTTAAGGAGGGTTTTATTATTGAATTACCAAGTTGAGTTGTTGTCGCAGAAGATTCAATTCACCCACCACAAATGTCATGCACCAACCCCGCATAGTGAGCAATGAATGGGGCCAACTTTGAAATTTATTCAATATGTTCCTATATGCATCGAAATTTGACATGGTTAGACTAGACACATGCCTTTATGGTATGGGAGGGTTTCAAGACTCAAAGATATATGATTTTCCCACATAATATTTGAGATCATCCCCATTTTCATCAACGTTCATCATGTTGCACCTCTCATTGTTATCATTCATCATTCCCTTCTATAGAATCGTTGTCAGAACTATCTTGAAATTTGACATGGAACTTCCCTTCTATAGAATTGTTTTCAGAACTATCTTTAAATTTGACATGGAACAGACTATCCATGTTCAAGTCCGGTGCATATCAAATGTGAACAAAGTATCCATGTCAAATTTCAGTGCATACAAAAACATTTTGAAAAAAATTCAATGTTGGCCCCATTCACAGGTCACCATTTCCCATCATGTACTCTAGCCCTAGTACAATGTGTTTTAATAGTTTTTTCCTTTAAAATTTGATCGATCAAAAAATTTAAACGAAATGAGGATGAGATGCGATGGTATAT
>JZKD02S0043280.1:199333-210638 GCA_000966675.3 Picea glauca
CCAAGTATCACTTTTGAACCTTGATTTTGAGGTGGTTCTGCTAGACAATATTTCTTCTATTGTATCTCCCAAGTTTCGGCCCTTCTAGGTATGAAAATTTATTTTATGTAGTTCTATGATATTTCATCTCTGCAATTCCACAAGTCTGATCAAAATTGGATGCGCCAAGTGGAATTTATGGTAACTTCCCCACAACTTGCCGATTTTTGGCCTTTCCAAGAGATCTCACTTGTATAGCATGCCCCGCACAAAATAATTGATATAAATTCTGAAACTCGCACCAAAAATACTACAGATTGTCCATGATCCAATGAAACCAGTCCCACTCAATTTGGATACTCTAGGAATAAGTTATGATTGTTTTACCTAGAACACCTTCTTGAGACTAGTCAATAGGACTAGTCAAATAGCCTATCTTACACAAGGTGTATCTACAATTTTAAGATGACCCAAAATCTGAAATTTTTACCACAGATACCTTACTAAATTTTGTAAATATCCTCTAGAGTTCAAGGTCTGAAATGTTACAGAAAACTTTTTGTAGCGAAAATTCTGCAATGACTCAGTTTAGGATGATTCTAGGACCCTATCTTGTACAGGCTATATCTCGAAAAGTATAAGGCCTCAGGAGCTGAATTATGAACCCAACGTACAATGATCTGTCTACTAAATATCTTCCAAGCCATTCCTTTTGAAACATTGTAGAAAAAAAATTATAGCGAAAATTCCAAGGTGTCTCATATGTAGCAGCGAAACCCCAAGACCTTGAGCTCTGAAACCATATGTTAAGAACCAAATATCAATATAGCATAGAAAAACCTCTAAAAAGTACTCAATTCCTTGAAAAAGAGACAATTTCAGATAATAAGCCTCTTCAAGGGGGCAACCTCCTTTTACCCGACTTAAATGTTGAAGTACAAGATGATTCAAAATGAAAATGTCTCTTTGGTATATATAGGAGACTAGGAGGTATAATTACAACTAATGGCCTAAATCCGACATAAATAAAATAACATTACTAATATAATATGCCCCAATTAAGGGGTAGTGAGCTAATATTAGGGCTTAACAACTGAGAACCAAACATCTTCCCCAAGAGCTTTAAAGTAAGTTCGAATTCTATTACTCCAGTATTCAAAATGACTTCTATCAAATGGTGTAATCCCATTTGGAATTTTGTCTTCCATTTCTTCTTAGGGTCTTCCTTCTAGTGGTTAAACTGTACTAAAGGTAACTGGCTCTGATACCAATTGTTGATATTGAGAGGGCGGTGAATCAGTATCAAGTACAATTTAAAAACCTTTTAAACTTATATTTAAACCATTCAATTATATCCAATGAGAAATGAACAATAGTATAAGAGTTACACCAATACACCACAATACACCATGCAAAATATATGAGAAATAATCAATAGTTATTGTTCAAGGGAAGTAATGACTTCCAAAGGTAGCTACAACTTCCAAATATAAAGCAAGGGATAAACCTCCAAGAGGAAGATACAATCCTCCAATATCAAGAGAGGGTTTACCTTTCCATCCTTTCCCCTTCTTTCCACCCAAGAATATATGAGAGATAATAAAAATTTACATTAAATCATCACCATCAACTGACCATCACATAGAGCCTGATAATGCTTCCTGAGACTTCTTCAAATTCTATAATTCTTCAATTATTGTAATACTCTAATCCTATATATAATATTACTCAATGTATTCTCTAAAACTTCTCCAAGTTTCAATTCTTGAATTCTCCCCAAAAAGACGTTATAGATAGAATGGTAGACCTTGTTCAATTCCAGATTATTCAGGAGAGCGAACTTGTACAGAATGCCCCGTGCTCAATATTTAACATGAGATTCTAAAGCTCTCACACAAGAAACTAAATCCCATACAATTTCCAATTGAATTGGTCCCAGTTCATTTGTATTCTATATGAATAAGGTATGATTGTTTTACCTAGAACACTTGTTTATTGACTAGCTTCAGGACTCGTAAAAAACCATATCTTCGACAGAGTGTATCTCCATAATTATAGCAAATAAAGATCTGAAACTTTTACCACAGGTACCTTGCTATGTCTTCTCAATACCATAGCAATTTTATCATTTGAATATTTCTATAAAAAATGTTACAACGAAAATGGTAAGATGACCTGTAAATAACATACCTTAGAACACATCACCAAAAGACTTCATCCTCCCTTGAAATCTGACCTTCTTTACTTCTGATTTCTTCTGAAATTCAACTTTTGTATTAAATTAATGTATAATGATATTTATTTATACCATTTATGTCACTTCCTTTTAACATTAGGGCCAACCAGACACTTTCTTATTTTGTAATTCTTTTCTTTAATTATCGTCAGGACCTACATGTACTTCCTTCTTCAATTCGCTTTGTCATATTCAATTATTCATTTCTCCTCAACCATGAGGATCCACATGACATGTCACCTACCACCAGAAACAACATGATGTATACTATCCATTCATGGGTTTTGTTTCTTCATGTACATTGTCCTTCATGTCCAAATACCTTCATCAATCTTGCGGTCCAAAACCAATGACTAAGGTTGACATCAATGACAACAACCAATATTCCAACAATATATCCCTCCACCATAGAACTCCCAAGATGTTCTCTTTTTCTAACCAAATAATTCAATGATTTCAAGTGCCTCTCCACCATCAACATTGACCTTGTGTGTACAGGTCCACACATTTCAATCTCCTCAACTTGGTGTATGAGGTAGTGTTATTGTGCATTGAAAAATTATGGAGGTAGATACTTCTGCATTTCACACATTAGCCAAGGAATTTCTCTCTTCCAATAATTTATATCATCTTCATGGATTTATTTCAATGACAACCATCTACAGATCATGACGCAATAAAATAACATGTTTTGACAAAACATAATACATATTACATTACAAGTAAAACACATGTCATTAAGTACAACAAAAAATTGAAATTTGCTTTTGCATATATATTGCATCTAATTACCCCATGTATTTTCCAAGATCATATATAACTTGTTTGACGTTGTTTTCAAATTCATTTGGGAGAGATAGAGGTAGAACATACTGTAACAATATAAATGAATCGTTACTTGTTCAAAACTAGAAAAAAAATAAAAACATGTATACGACCAATATATAAATATGAATACTAAAATGATTAATTACCTTAATGAAGGTATGTCAATAATGTGTTTTTACCCCACCAAATTCACCTTTACTCATTAAGATATTCTTTATGTTTGAACAAAAACCTGTGGGAAATTTAATTTTTTGAATGACCTCTTTTACGCCATTTCTTTGTTTCTCTATTAATAACCATGGAAGGTTATTTTTGTCTCCATATTTATTTGATCAGATCACACTTTGAATTTCATGATTGGCTTCCCTAATTTCATTACAAATTCTAAAAAAAAATTCTTTATCCCTCCTGCCATCTATGATTCGCCATAATGTTTCTGTCACATTATTACCGATATGGATTGTATCAAATAAATGAACTATTGTTAGGTCCTTATAGTAAGGCAACCTCATGAATTGAATGGGATAACATTTCGTTCCTCGTGGAATCCCATTATTACTACCTTCAGGACGACGACATTGGTGAAGCATAAAAAAAATCAGAACACTATTTATCAAATCCGTTAAAATAAAATGAATAATTAAAATCAAAATTCAAAACATGATTCCATTTACGATACATAAAAAAATGCGTACCTCAAGGATTAATTATGTCATATGCTAACTTCCATAGGCGAGGTTTCATTCTTTGGGGTTTTAGTTCAGTCTTTTGTTTCCCATTGAAAAGAGATTTTTCAGTGGTACGATACTTATGGTTCTTAGAGAGGAAGTGTCTATGCTCATCAAACACCTCCTTTCCTAAACTTTTTGAACGATGAGATTTCATCTTAGGACCACAAAATGGACATGAAAATTTACCCTTTGTTTGAAGACCTGCAACAAATGGATTAATGTGAATTATTAATATATGAAATGATTATTTAAAAAAAATGCATGATATATTCAATTAATTATATACTTTTCAAGCATGCAATATGGAACATTACATACCACAAAAATGTGTTAGTCCTGTGGAATCATGAATTGTCCATAAAATTATTCAATGGCATTGAAATCTCTTCTTCCCAATTGGTTTACATATGTCATACATAGTGATGTCCTACCATAAATTCAGTAGCTCGTCGATAAGAGGATTGATATACACATTCATATATTTAACTTGGTACTTACCTAATTGTTTGAAATTATATGAAATTACTACCATGATATGTATAGGTACGTCAATAAATAAATAAATAAAATATGTTATGCAAAAAAAGAGAAAAATAAAAGAATTAAATTCTAAGAATTAACGTAAACAAATACCTGGAATAATCATTGTCAACATTATGTGCTCCCTATTTATTGACATCCAAGGAGGAATTTTATTGTTGATAAAAAAATATCCCACATTGAGTAAGAAGACCAAATCTCTCCAAATGGATTAACACCGTCAGTTTCCAATGAAATCCTAACATTACGAGGTTCATCTGTAAATTCTGGCCATTTTGCAACAATTTCCTTAAATGCATAACCATCTGTAGTTATTTGAAGAATGTCATCTTCAATTATTTTTCATGCATGATAATCCGTAAACTGTGCTATGCTTTGGCACCTAAACATTCACTGCAAACGTGGAATTATGGAAATATGCAGGAGAACCTTTTGAGGGACCATTTTTGTTACTTGATCAGTTCGATATCTACTGATACCACATACCAGGAATTCGGTTTTCGATGCATGTTGTCCATGATATATAATCTGATGATCATGACATGCATCTATACTTTGATACTCCATTCCAATGTATTTCATAATGGCATGTAAATCTATATATGTGCAAAGTAAAATATTTGACGAGGGTAACAAAAATTCACCTAACAATCTAAAACATAAAAAATAAATAGTTAATGTAAAGAATAGTAATTGTAAATATTGCATTTTTATTTTACACATTAATTAACACTAAAAAAAATGGGGAAAAGTCAACATTTATGTAGATGTGATGAAAAATATTGCATACCTTAGGATCTGTGTCATATAAGTGTTCGACAAATGATTGATAACCTTTAAGTTCACCAATATCAATGTAGTAGAGAGAAGATTTTCTCTTAACCCATTATAAATTCGTTTAATTCCTTTTCAAGCAGAGGTTCATCATAAATACCATCACTACTATCCCCATGATCCTCATCTGGATGACCGAATAAGTCTTGGATCATTTGATTTGTCCCATCATCTTGAACTATGTTGTTATATTCATCTATTTCCACGGGATCAATAACTTAATCTTCATTATCTGCTTCAAGTTCTTCATCTTGTACAACATAGTTTCTGCTACTACTTGGTGCTTTGTGCATAAATTTAGCGGGAAAATCTAACTTTATAATTACAAACAATCATGAAAAATTAGTGCATGTATAAAAAAATATAAAATTTTGAGAATACAATAAATATTAAAAAAGATAATGAATGTATATATAGATAATTACCATGGGATGATATTCATTTGATCCCTCGTCCATGTGCCCATATTTTCTATAATGTTTTTTAGTTGTTTCTATTAAAACTCTTTCAGGACATCTAGTACAAAAAGTTTTGGAAGGGAAATAACATTTACCATCACCCTTCTCACCCTCTTTATTTTTTTCCCACCTCTAATGTTTTCTGATAGTCTTCCCCACAGACATATACTGAAATAAATACATGTTTTTTGTTTGCCAAGAAGACCAACTTATACCCTTTTTGAACTGTCGTTATTATAGAAAAATTGTTGCAACATCTATAAAATGCAACATATTTATAGATTTTATAATGTCGCAATTTCGATGATCATTGACCAAGTCAAAGTTGACTTGGTCAAATACTAGGTGACCATTGGGATGGGGAAAACCTAGTTTGCATAACGTCGCAAGTGCGACGAATATTTCACCAACGTCGCAAGAGAGATAGAAATACAAAGTCATCGCAAGAGTGACGTCCTCCTACCTTCGTCGCAAGAGAGACAATTTTTTGTCATACGTTGCAAGAGTGACGTTATCGGGCAATATGGAGAAAAATATTTAAAATTTCCTCTATTTTTAAATAGTATGGCCAATTTTTTCCATAAAGTCACAAATAGAACATCGAAATTTTTCCAATATGTACTAGTGGGACATTGTCCTTTGGTATTTTTTGATCAAGAGAAAATGTAGATTCCCGAAGTGTTGGAGCCCCGAACTATCAGAGCTCCGAAGTCATTATTTGTAGTATCAGGCTACCATATCATATTCGGGGGATCGTCCTCCGAGATATTTCCAGGAACAACATTCCAAATCTTTTGATTCCTGAAGAGCCAGAGTCTCGAAGTCCTTAAATGACGATGGTTAAAGTAATCTTGGGTTAATTAGTGATAAATGTTGGTTAACAACTTTGGGGGATCTATCCTCTAGAGGATATGCATACTCTGTTCTTGGAATCCCCCGAATGTTGTATTTCCAAAGTGGCTCACCCAAATTTATGGCACATTTTGAATTTTTTTAAAAGGGAAGCCAAATCAGAAATGGGGAAACTGCCCATCTAGACTGCAGAAAGAATATGAGAGACTTCGGAAAATGTGAGATGACTTGCTTCTTTCCTCCAGGGGATAAGTGGGGGAAAAAAAATGCCAACATATTAAATTATCTATAGTGGCCTCAAAAAACATGCATGCATTCCATTTCTCAATACAAAACTCAATTATGTCAGTCCTAGTCATTTTTTGTTACATCTCAGTTCACTCTAGCATATGCATCAATCTAGTTTATCGCTAGTAGTAGTTTCTAGTTGTTCAAAGTTAAAGAGTGTTTCGATTAAGTTAATAAGTGGTATTTTATGTGTTATGAGAACCAATATTTTTGATTAATTCAAGTTCGAAGTATACATTAATATACTCCAGCAGTTATTTAGTTAAGTTAATTAGTTCTTTTACAACTGGCAGTATAGAGTTAAGCCTCAGTCCTAGATGAACGAGAGCCTCTACAACTCTAATAAATATGCAGTTTTTGTATGTTTTGAGGGTTGCATTTTTGGGAGAAGAATATCAATACAAAAAATGGTTGGACCCATTCCACACATGGATTAAATCTCTCTACCTGGTGAAGACACTATTGATGAAAGTGTGTTTGTGTCCAAATTCTTATGTGTTTCTTATCTTGAATACAATTTTGATTTGTGCAAAGTACATTTATTTTCCTTCATGGTGAAAACCCCCTTCCCTCCAAAGGGTTTCTTGACCTCCCGGTATTGGATCATTTGGATTTTTGAGTCGGGGCAACTCCTTGGGTTTCTGCGATACCCAAAACAATTCCACCCACACACACATGCTCCTTCTGTGAGTGACCACAGAGGTGACCGTGGATCTATCTCCTTCACGGTTTCGAATTTCGGGGATATTCCGAATCCTTTCTTCACTCCTTCCCGAAGTGCTCAACTTTGAGTCTCCAAAATTATGCCACGCATCTCCTCAAATTTTCGGCCCCAAAATTGTTAGGACTTCGAGACCCTACAAAAATCTAGGCCTTTTACTTATGATCTCCACTCTCCTGACTTCCGAACTCTTGTATCCTATCATCACATGCTCTCTTGTGATCAATGATCGAGATTGAATCTATACTTAAGATTTCACGACCCGACATTCGTCAAGTTTCCAACTTTCCGAACTACGAAATGTCGAAATGCTGCGCAACTATCCTCTATGTAGCTTTACCAGATATAATAGTCTGGAGTCATTCTTATTCTTCTAAGAAGGAATATGAGACTCACTGGCTTCGACAAGAAACTCAACGTCTCCTTTCCTTGAAACTTTCCACTGCTCTCCCTCCTGAGCTTTCCTTCTTTGATTTGTTCCTCTGATCAATCTCTTCGACCCTTCATCGGATTCTTGACCTGTGCACACCTTGCAACAAACTTCTCTCCTCACTCACTCTGTGAATTATTTCACACTCCTTGTGACTATCGATGCACTCCTTGCATTCATGTAATTCTCGCTATCCCTTCTGAGCTTTAGAGTTGAAATAAACTCAGTCACGCACTCCTTGCAGACACTATGCACACCTTACACTTTCTCACTAAATATAAATACTTGGGACTTTTTTATTTTCCACGATAAATCATACATTCAACAAAGCAAATGCATTCATGTATTCAAGAACAAAAATAACAGAGAATTGGAAAATAACAGAAACTCTACCATTCATTTAGATAGATACACCCATACACACAATTGGGATAATATCTTTGTTATATTCATCCAACTAAAACTTACATACATTCATACAACTTTCTATCCATCTTCTCTCTCTTAGCTTACAATGGAAATCTACACATACTATATTCAACAACAACAACCCTTACTGGGAAAAATTACAAAGATTTATACAAAGAGACGCTCTTAGAGAACTCCCTCCAACTATTCTACGCTACCTTGAATGGAATTAAATTTTATCAACTACTCAACACTCATTACAATAAATATTGTATCAAACAGATGAGAGCACAACCTCCAAATATGTACTATGATATGATCTATGAAACACATGCATTCCCCCATTGACTTCCATGATGGATCAATATTCAAACATTTAAGGACATTCATAACTCAAAAATATTCTGTCAGATATCACATTAATACACTAATCAGTTTAAAATTCAAAATATTTCAAAATGTGCGCTAGTGCACCCAGATGTCCCCGAAGCTTGTGCTTCGCTGGCGATGCTCCTACATCATACTCCCTTGGCTGAAAAATTCATGGAATCATATCAATGATATCCTACACCGATCTTACATTCTTATGGATCTCCACTTCATTGAACCATATGGCATCCTTGACTTGTCATCCTTTCCATTTCACCAAGTATTCAAAATACGTCTTCCTTCTGGTCTTCTTGCCAACTGTTTGATCTACGATCATTTCCATCTGTGGATTCTCTGCTACGGGAATTTGTTTCTCCCACTAAATCTTCCTTTTATCTTTAGCTCCTTCGGTTCCATATTCCTTGTAAAGGTATAGATATGCAATGTTGAATATGGGCAATATACCCACATATTTCGGTAGCTCTAACTCATAATCATTCTCGCCAAATTTCCTCAAGATTTGACATGGCCCTATATTTTTAAACTTTAGTTTAGTATATGTTCCCCTCAAGAATATTTCCTTCCTCAAGTGTGCTAGAACTTGATCTCCAACTTCAAATTCAATATTTCTCCATTGTTGATCAGCTCTACGCTTGTACTCACTGCTGGTCTTCTTTAACTGCTCCTTGATCTGATTGTGAAGTTCCTACATCTCTGCATCAAAATCTTATACTCCTGCGCTTCTAAACTCACTTTTCTTTAGATCTCTTAACTCTGAAACTCCTCTCAGATTCATTCCATACACAATTTGAAATGGACTTTTCCCAGTGCTTCTGTTCACTGAGTCATTATATGAAAACTCGTCTTGTGCTAGAATTTGATCCCATTGACTATAGTGTTCAATGACCAAACTCCTCAGCAAATATCCTAGGCTTATATTCACCACCTCAATTTGTCCATCTGTCCGTGCATGATATGCAAAACTAAAATATAGGTCTGTCCCCAACTTCTTCAACAACATCCTCCAAAAATGACCAACAAACTTGGTATCCTTGTCTGAAATTATACTCCTGGGAAATCCATGGAGTCTTACAATCTCTTTGAAATACAATTTTGCAACATGTGTTGCATCACTGGTCTTCTGGCATGGGATAAAGTGCACCATCTTCGAAAACTTGACCACTACCACAAATATGGAATCATTTCCTCATTGTGTTCTTGGCATTCCCAACACAAATCCATCGCATCCCAAGGCCTCTATAGAATAGGTAATGGCTGATACGATCCAGTGTTCTGTTTCTTCCCCTTGGCGTACTGACAAATATTACATTTTTTCAAAAATTTGTTCACCTCCTCTCTCATACCTGGCCAATAATATGAACTAGCTAGTTGAACAAACATTTTTTCATGGCCGAAGTGTCTGGCTAGACCTCCGTTGTGTTTTTCCTTCAGTAAATTCTCCCTCACCGATCATCTGGGTATACACAACTGGCATCCTTTGAACAACAACCCATCCTGAATCAGATATTCAGCCCACTAGCTTTTGTCTCTAAGCACAGGATTCGCACACACTTCATATGCTTCTCCAAAACCTGGATCACTGTGATACATTTCATTAAGGTGATCGAACCCCAAGGTTTGGATTTGAAATTCTTGCAGAATTAAAATTCTCATGCTTAATGCATCAACAACTTTGTTAGCATTTCTAGAAATATGTTTAATGACAAAAGTGAATTTTTTCATAAACTCTTTCCACTTAGCATGTTTCTAGTTTAACTTCTTCTGTCTGGTTATGAATTGCAAAGCATGATTGTCACTATACAAAACAAAATCCTTTGGTATGAGATAATGCCTCCATTTCTTCAATGCTTGGATTATGGCATAAAACTCTTTGTCATATGTGGAGCAATTTTTTTTAGCTTCATTCAACTTCTCACTGAAATATGCAACAGTTATGTTTTCTTGGCTTAATACCGCTCCAATTGCAACTCCACTTGCATCACACCTTACCTGAAATGTCTTTCTGAAATGCAGTAGAACCATAATTGGTTGTTCAGTTATCTTCTCCTTCAATATATTGAAGCTCCTCTCAGCCTCTTTTGTCCATTTGAAAGACTTGTGTCTTTTCTTTACTGTATCCATCATCTGAGCATTAATCCCGCTAAAATTCCTATTGAAATTTCGAGAGAAACTTTCTAACCCATGGAAGCTTCTTACCTAAAATATATTCTTTGGTGACGACCATTCTTTGATCTCTTTCACCTTTTCAAGATCCATATTCAACTCATTTGAAGAAATAACAAAACCAAAATATATGAGTTATGTCTTCAAGAGAGAGGACTTTTTCAAATTGATTAACAACTTCTCTTTCTGCAGCCTCCTCATCACCAATGCTAAATGTCTCAAGTGTTCATCTTTACTCTTCCTAGACACCAATATATCATCTAGATACACTGTTAGCACATAATTATGACTGGGGGTACTCTCCTGAAGAAGCGTCCCTTGGGCGAAGGAAAAAGATCCAAAAAATCCACTTTCCCAAAGTTTTGAGGGCGGCTACATCATTTTAATGAAAAAGCACTATGGGGCGATCACAATCTGCCCGCTTGAATCTATGGCTCTCATGCGATT
>JZKD02S0043280.1:210749-221671 GCA_000966675.3 Picea glauca
ATCGGCGACTCTCATGCGATTCCGGACCCTCTTGTTGTTCTTCTTTTAATGAGAAGGGGGGGGGGGTCTGGAATGAGGTGGGGACCCCACCTGTCGTGTCGACCTCCTGCACACCTTTCCCATCTCAGGACCACGTATCCTGCTATGTCCAGCCACATGGCCCCCCTTTCATCTCATCTCCCTCTCACCACCTGCCATGTGTCCCTTTCGCCCAGTCACCTCCACATCCCCAAAAGGCAGAGTTGACCAGAACCATTCCTGATCCCAATAGGGTGGTTATTGCAGTTGTTGGAGGTGGTTAGACATCATCTCCGCCATAAATGGAAATCCCGACAAAGGAATGAAGCACGTCAATCCATCCGTAGGACATTTAGGAGTCCGATTGCAATCATCTGGAGTCTACATGCACAGACTGTCAGAAAGCATGCAGATGTAATGCTTTTATTGCAATATCTTGTTTTCGCTGCTAGGGTTTTGTATGGAGTATATTTGGGTGTTTTTTCCATTTTTGTAAGGTATCGAGGGTTGAGAAAGGCTCCCGGTTGTAAAACTTTAATGAAGCACTGGTTATTCTAGTTATGCATGGAGTCTTGAGACTTCTTGCCTTATGAATGTCGGTTTCTTTCGCGTCTTTGTTTACACTGTGTTAGAGCAGCTCGGAATTGGAGGATCCAGTCAAGTTGTAACTGTTATAGGATGATGTAGGTTGGATCACTATAACCGTTTCATTGTTTCTAATCGGTCCCTGTGATTTTCTTAGCACTGAACGACTTGGAATTGGAGGATCCAGTGAAGTCCCCCCTTCAGTTCCTCGAAGCCCTGAACCAAGAGGATCTTGCATTCAGAGTTTTTCTTCTGCAAACTGTTGAAAGGCCTGTTTCCTAAGGTAGTTTTCTCACTCCTCTCACCAAGTCTTCCACCTGCTCATCTTTTAATCAACTCACTGACTGAAGTTAGATCATGACCTCCTTTGTTCCTTACATACCAGACCTAGTCCCTGAGTTAGAGCGATATCTTCCTGAGTCTCTACCCCTTTGATCACCCATTAAAACTATCGTGACATAAAACTGATGGGTGTTGGGCTCTTCTCTTGTAGGAATTCCAGGGGTGACTTCTGATGCTAACATTTCTGGCACCATTTCCGGGGACGAAGTTGAAAATGTTTCCTGGGATTGAACGACATTGAGCCTCTGATTCTAAAGGTGCATCAGGTATCAGAGCCTTTGAGGATTTCTACTATGCACCTGGTGACTCCATTGTGACGAATCCACTGTGGCAAACCTGCCATGTTAATTGTGGCTTTCAGAGGCAGACACACGTGGTCCCATCCACAACTACCTCTAGCTACACCTAAAACTAATCCAGAGGTGGTTCTCAGAAAAGGAAAGGCCTCTAAAAGAGAATCTTCCACCGCCGAACCAGGTAATCCACCATCTCCTTCTGTAGGAACTCCATTTTCTCCTCCTTAGTTTCTTAATATACCTTTTTCTGAGGTTTCCTGTTTTCTAAATTTTGGGAGTGTTCCTGCTGAGTTTTCCCCTCCTGGTCTGGGATTGGAGGGAGAAATCCTTGTCACTCCCCTCTCCCCTGAAGCTCTACTTTGGTGTAGACACAGGACCACAAAATATTTCCCCACTCCTATATTTACCACTCCTCCTCTTGTTACTATTGTCACTTCTGCATGAAGAGAAGCATCTGTTGAATTAAGCCCGTTAGCCTTCTCCCTAAATACCCTATTGTTTCCCATTCCACTTAGAGACTCATTCCCAGTAGCCCCTTCACGAACTCCTTCTCCTCCAAGTTCTCCTCCACCTAATATTCCTATGGCTGGTGCTAATCCCCCTCTAAGTAGAATGGACACCATAGTAGCTGCCAGATATTCTCTCTTAGTCCTGCCTCAACCTGCGAATCCTCTCACTCCTAGAGATTACCTAAAATATATGCCCAAGTTCATTGGGGAAGAGGAAATAATTGCAGAAGAGAACCTGGTTGCTTTCTATAGTTATGCAAACAACCTTAACATTGTAAATGAGGATGTCTGGATGAGAGTCTTTGTCCAGAGCCTAGATGATGAGGTGAGGAAATGGTTTAGGGGATTGGCCCCCGGATCTATTGATGGAATTGAAGCTCAGATGGCGCTTTCCTGAGGCAGTGGGGAGATAAGAAGGATTTCATGTATTACATGATAGAGTTCAGGTATTTGAAGAAGTTGGAAGGAGAGTCTGTCTCTGACTTCTCCAAAAGATTCAATAAGATGTATAATAAGATTCCTGCTGAGATAAATCCCTCAGAAGCCTCTATCAAAATTTCTTATGCTAGTGCATTCGATCCTGATTTTTGTCTTCTATTGCGAGAAAGGAGGGACACCTCCTTAGCTCAGATGCAATATGCATCCGTAGAGGTGGAATCTAACGTATTAGTAGTTGATAGACTAAGAAACAAGGTTGATGGAGAAAGGAGAAAGGGAAGATCTGAAGCCTTAACTTCTGGCCCCTCAGTGCCTCACCCTCAAATGGATGAACTGACCAAGATGGTGAAGTCTCTGTATGCAGAGATGGAGAGAATGAAGGTGGAGGGAAGGAAAGCATACAAAAATCCTCACAATGCCAAAAACAAATGAGGTTGCAGGAGGCTAAACAATATTGCTCCCCCGACTATGTAAAGAGACCAGAGGGGAAGAGATAGAGAAGACCAAAAAATTCAGCCCCCTTTTCAAAATAATTTGGTGGTCGATGAGGAAGAAGGGGAAACAGATGGGCTTGATCCTAAAATCCACTGCTTCGGAGAAACCCCTCCTTTTCCTCATCTCACTCAATCAACATACAAGGAATCTCTCATGGACAGTTAGCTAAATGAACTTAGCAAGGGAGACAAGGCTAGTAGCAGCCAAGGTAGGTATAACTTGAGGTCCAAGAAAAAGATAGCAGCACCTGATGTTCCTGAACAGTTCCCTAGAATAGAGAAACCTGCTAGTGAAGTAGAAGACAGTAACAAAGGTAAGAAGGCCCAACCCCTCTCTCCTATGGTCCAGAGTCATGTTCCTGAAGTAAGAGAAATCCCAAAGCTGACATCTTATTTTAATTTTGAGCATGAAATTCAAAAGTTCAGGATCCCCGTGCCCCTCACTAAGTTGATTAAACATGAAGAGTTCAAAAGACACTTCTCTGGGTTGTTACAGTCTGAAGCCCCGTGCCTTCCCACAGACTCCATCAATTTGCAAGATGAAAAGCCTGCAGTTATTCTAGGTCCTATGGTAGAAGACATGAATGATTCATCCCCTCCCTTCTACACTTCCTTGAACATACATGACAAGGTATTACACAACTATTTGATGGATTCAGGAGCTTCTCACAACCTCATGCCCAAAAATGTCATGGAATAATTAGGACTAGAGTTCACCTGAGCCTATCATGACCTCTATTCTTTTGAATCCAGGAAAGTTCAATGTCTAGGAGTCATAAAAGACTTGGTCATGACCTTGCGTCAATTGCCCATGAAAAGTGTGTTCATGGATGTTGTAGTGGTTGATGTCCCCCCCAAGTTCGGTATGTTGTTATTGAGATCTTAGATAAAAATACTGGGGGGAACTCTATAGATGGAACTAACCTATGCTAATATCCCAGTGTTTGGAGGAGAGCATAGGAGGTTATACAGAGAAGCCCAATTGGCCGATATAATCAGTGATGAAGCCAATCCTACCAACCAACCCATTTTTTCCTTGGACACTGATTTAGGTTCCAGTTTACTACAACTCACTCATGCTCTCGAGCCTCCTCTTAAACTTAGAAAGGAACCCACCACTCCTCATGAATTTTCTCCCCCCATCTCCCCCGTCTGGAAATTTTTTTTTGATGGAGCCTCTTCCAAGAAAGGCGCTGGTGCTGGGGTATTTTTTGTACCACCTACTTAGGAAACCATCTCTCTTTCATACAAGCTAAAATTTTAAGCTACTAACAATGTGGTGGAATATGAAGCTCTTGTTCTAGGATTAAGATCTACAAAGGAAATGGGAATTCAGGAGGTAGCAGTGTTTAGAGATGCAGAATTGGTAGTCCAACAGATCAAAAATGCTTATCAAGCTAAGCATCCTCGACTCAGGGGTTACAAAAATGAGGTATGGGACCTAATTGACAGTTTCTTCTCAACATTTAACATTTATTTCGTCCCAAGAGAGAAGAACACAGTGGCAGATTCCTTGGCTACATCAGCAAGCAAGTTCAAAGTGCCCTTACCACCCAAGTTCAGATACGATGTAGAAGTAAAATACAGGCCCTCCATACCTGACAATGTCAAACATTGGAAGGTGTTCGAGGATGATCTTGAGGTCAAAAGATTCTTGGAGACTGTTGAAGAATTTTCTGAGATGCATATTGACCAAGACTTTGTCTTTGAAGAAAATCTTGATGGGGGTAATTTTCTGAATAAGATTGCAAAGCGTAACATTGTGCAGCTTCCAAGCAATCATATTCCAAGGGGACTAGTTCCTTTGGAAGTGATTTTTGATAGAAATGATGTGGCATTAAAAGGGGAAATATCAGAGGATGACGCTGATACAACTCAGTGCAACATTGGCACTGAGAATGAACCCAAGTTTGTCAAATTGTCAAAAATCCTGACAACGGACCAGAGGGCTGAATACGCTAGACTATTGAGGGAGTTTGTTGATGTTTTTGCCTAGACCTATGGAGATCTCAAAACATTTGACACTTATGT
Source organism: Picea glauca (assembly GCA_000966675.3). NCBI lineage: Eukaryota > Viridiplantae > Streptophyta > Pinopsida > Pinales > Pinaceae > Picea > Picea glauca. Next base: position 215,463 of record JZKD02S0043280.1, read on the forward strand.
CATCGAGCATAAAATCCCGTTGAAAAAGGAAGCAAAACTATTTAGGCAGAAGCTAAGACATATCAATCCTATGCTACTGGCTATCATGGAGAGGAAAGTGAACAAGCTCCTACAGGCCCAGATCATCGTGCCACTGAGATATTCAGAGTGGGTGGACAACTTTGTACCAGTAAGGAAAAAGAATGGAGAAATCAGACTCTGTGTAGACTTCAGAAACCTAAACATGAGCTCACGGAAGGATAACTACCCCTTACCAAAGATGGAACATATATTTCAAAGGGTAACAGGAGCATCTAGGATGTCCATGATCGATGGCTTCTCTGGCTACAATCAAATCTCTGTTCTGCCTTGTTGATGGGCGAAATTGACCATCCGTCAACTGAGAGAGTGGAACCGGTCCGGGGTTGTCTAATAACCCAATCCATTTGGGATGAACCACCCTGACGGGTTTAGAGGCTCCGTTAGCCGATCTAAGGTCCTAAGAAAACAAAAAGAAAACTAATCTACAATAACTAATCTAACTAAATAAATAAAACAAACTAATAAACTAATCTAACTAAAACTAACTATTAAACAAACTAACTAATCTAACTATTCTACATATACAATCTACTAACTAATACTATACTAAATCTAACTAATTAACTATCTAAATACTAACGGAAATATAACTTATTCACAAAATGTACAATATCTACAATTTACAGATTTGAATAAAATATGAAAAACTCATTTATATTCTGCCCTAAGACAGAGAAAGATATTTTTTTTTGTTGATTTTATAATTTTATGAACAGAAATAAAACAAAAAGTAACTAAACTAAAAAAACTAATATACTAATTCTAACTACACATCTAACTAAACATATATCTAACTAAACTACTTAAATTATACCAATAAATTAATGAAAATAAATTACAAACTGACCTGGAGAAATGCTCCAGATTTGTCCAGTGTATGATGATTTTCTAAGCTGATCGGAGGGAGGAAACCCACACCGAATAATCCAGAAGCTTCTCGTAAACGATACCTACAGTGCTCTTCAATATAATTATAGGACAAACAAGACATAAAAACTTACAACAATCTTATGATCTATAAATCTTCACAGTTAGATAAACATGTATGCAAAACACTTATACAAAATAATTCAATTGATGAAGAAGAGAAATTTGTCATTCATTAATTGAAAAAAAAGTAATTGATGTAGTTTTTAAGTAATGAAAGAAAATCAGATATGGATTGAGACATTAATTAATTCATATCATTCTGCAATAGACTAAGATAGCTAAAGTAGTCTATAATCAATTGCAAAGTGACATGCATAAGCTTGAAACAAAAGATTGATATTATGAAAGAGAAAGTTGTAGCAATAACATCAATTCTCGTCTCAGTTTGCATTAGAAATCCATAGCCTGGTTCTCCCACAAGTGAGGATGATCCTTATTACAAAAAATAATAAGTATTTAAAGGCCTTCCACAGGGTAAAACATCCCTGTGGAAGTTATCAAAGATGTTTACAGAAAATTTGGGAAAATATCCCAAGTCTGACTAAACTAGAAACCTAACATAAAACTAAAACACACAAATATCTCTTGAACTGTCCAGCATGTCCCGTGCAATTCGAATTTACCTGAAACAGGTCAAAAATGGACAAGTTAGAAGGATATTTTATTAATAAAATGATAAAAGATTTAATTCTATAAACTAGCTACAGAATCTTGCGATTCAGTAGATGGTCTAAATAAGACACAGAATCAACATTAAAATCGATTGAAAATCTTTTTAAAGAATTAAATCCAATTAACATCCAATAGCTATTTGAAAACGAATCATTGAAATTGAAATTGTTAGACCATTCGAAATCAAACAGGATCAGATCAATCAAATGACTACAGAGATAAATGTACTCTGTTTCATTTGTTACCACAAAGTCGGGTTAACAAAATCATAATCAAATAGTTATGAAATCGTTTCATATCAATTTGAAATCGATATAATTAAAGCAAATCGCAGGCAATTGTTATGTAGCCTCATAGACAGGAGACACAATCAAATCCAACAAGATCATTTCCAAATCAACATAACTATATAACAAACGATCCAGGCCATGAGTGAATTAAATCATAAATGACTCGTGAATCGACTCAAATGAAATCATAACATGATCAATCAGTTGGTAACAGAGTTTGTAAGACATATCCGATCGTTTGTTATTGCAAAATGGGGTAGACAAAATCATTAACGAAATCTTTTCTTGAGTGCATTTGGAAACAACTATTACCCGAATCTCCTCATAAGAATTTAACAGAATGACATAAGTCAAACTGATTTAACAAACTCGTTTGAGAATTAAAATTAACAGAATTGTAATCAAATCTATTTTTGATATGAATACAATTCATAAAATCGATCAAACTAACTGAAGATACAACGATCCAATCAAGCAAATCAAACAACTGGGGATTAACACAGTCGCCGGGGATCAAAAGCGTTCCATGATTCGGGCGTGAATATCATTCGCACAGGCTTAAACGAGAGTATTGTTTCCATAAAAACAGAGTCGTTATTTCCATGTTGAAATCGAACAGAGTTGTATTCCCGATTTAGAAAATTATATGACACAGCATATTAAAAGATCGTAACAACCAAACTCATGAAATCATTCGACGATCACAGCATACAAACCATAACGAAATCAAATCAAAACATGATCGTATTCTAAATCTAGCATGAAAACTTCTTGTTTTGAGTAGATACCAAACAAATCCAATTGAAAAACTATGAATTTCGTTAACTCAATCAGACAAACGAACAAATCAAATTCAATCGAAAACCACTCAAATCCGATAAAAATCTATCAGTGACTAAACTGGGAATGAGAAAATCATGTATCCAAAACGAAATTTCATTTATTTTTAGCAAAGAGAAAAATATACAGGATGAACACATTATGACAGAGCCATTTCGAAATATAAACAGAGCTATTCGAAGACCCAATTCAAATCAGTATATTAATCCTAGTCATTCACAAAACTAAAATGATATCAAAATTCATACCTGTATGACAAGAAGATGGCTTGGTCATGACATCTTGGAGTTGACAACGGCTGTGGCCGATTCAACATTCTTGAAAATGATAGAGCCAGTTGTTTTCTTCTTTATATCAGTTGCTTGAAGTTTGTCTCTTTGGCTGGTCAACACTGCAACTTGGCTTTCCAGCGATTGGATTTTCGATTGAAGCAGAGGAACGTCTATATAATATCCTTCCAACCACAAATCACACTGGTCACAGGATAGCTGTGTGGGATTCAAAAGTACGGGTGAGGTTTTTATTACATTGCCGAGGGTTTCATTGGGTAGTTTGATCCCAGGGTATCTAGGATTATTCTTTAGGCAAGGGGGAAGATTCGACACGAAATCATAAGGCGGATCGGAGCACAGACCCTGTGAGTAAGGGTACTCACTAGCTAGGAAATGTTCTATGTCAGAGTCTGAATCCTCACTAAGGACAATGGGCTTCTGCTCAGCAGTGGGTTTAGGTTTATTCCTAACCATTCTTGAAACCATCCGAGCATTGTTTTTACCCTTGGCATCAACAGTAGGGTTTGCCTTGGTCTTTCTGCTTACAGGATTTTTAATAGTCTCAACCTTCTCAGTTATAGTGTCTGGTAAGTCAAGATCAGGGTCAACCGAAGGTTTAGGAGAAGGTAGTAGGACATGGAAGGGCACGAGTGGCTCGTTCTTGGTTTCATTAACCACAGGCTTGTCAACCTGGACAGGGTCTGTATCATCAAAACCATTTCGAGTGATGAAATATCACCAGCTATCACCATGGAGACTTAAGTGATAAACAATAATAAGTTTAATTAGTCCATGGTGGAAGAGGATACTGTCATCCTTCTCCCTTTTAAACCTTTTTGACATTTTATATAGGCTACGCTGAAAGTAAAAGGGAATATTCAACGGGTATCCCATAAAATTCATTAACAAATGCAGGTGGTAGAGAAAGACGAGTCCATATCGACCCTCATAGGTCATGAATTGCTTAATTATTATGAAAAGGTCATGCCATCATGGTTTAAGCATGGATATGGGCATACCTCTATCATAAGATGTGACCTTTCTCGAGACGAACACAAGTGGCCAAGGCACCTCTTCCACTTTCAAATTTTTGAACCAACGCTGGCCCATGGCAGGTAACCCTGTAGCAGAACTGATAAAATCCTCATTGATTTCCAACTGAATATCGCCCACCTTGTCTCTACATCCATCAAAAGTCAGGGCGAACTGTTGTGCCACAACTAGATTAAAACCCTAAAAACTCTGCACGAAGGTGAGCCAACAGTTATCCTCCAAGTCTTTCTGGGCATTGTTGAATAGTAGTAAGGCTTGGCTACCGTTCGGCTCGATTCGCACCACTGTTGCCATGGAGCCGAGAACATGGTGAACGGTCTAGGGTTTGGTTCATAGCATACACAGGAGCATAGTGCACGAACGGTTACTTGAGCTAACAGAGGCGAAACAGGGATAAGGGGTAGACATTAATGGCAGCATGCGAAGGTGGTGGAGCTTATTTCTTCCATGAATAATAGTTATTGCCAATGGTACCACCGCTGGCGCTCATAGCTGTTCAACCCACTATAGCATAGTTCAAAAATCATGTCATTTTCCCAACCAATGAAATCAATGGTAAGTGTATAGACTAACGCGTACAATGAAATGTTATGCCATAGTTTTAAACACCCAACATACAAATCAAAACCAAAAACCAATGTTTTGACCATGTAACATGCAATGTATCAATTCATATCAAGAGTTTAAGCGAGGTACCAATGCGCTTTGAAACTAGGTATCATGTCAAACGAAATATATCAAGGTTTAACCATAACACCTATATATTTTCATAAAACCAATGGTCAAAGTAATTTGATCAAATAACATATAAATCCAAATGACAATGCATTACAAACTCAATGAAACCAAATTACACAATCAATCGAAGCATGAGTACTGATCAAAGGATCTTTCCAACTGTATAATGATAAATAAAAGATAAGCGCAATAGGCATATCGACAAAAGAGATAACAAAAGTTCAGATAATGATTTTAAGGCGACTTCGAAAGACTAAGTTTTCACTCTTACGGTCGTGAAAACAAAACGAAGGTAAATGTGCAAACGTCGCAAAAATAAAAGTGTCGTTTATTTGAAGATTGTGACGAAAATTTGATGCTTGCAAAACATTGGTGTAGGCAGCTTATAAGACAGTGGAAAAATGTGAAATGGCTGCCAACAATGGTGACACACTGGTAGAAGCAGTTATCTCTACCAAAAGGAACAAATTCAGATTAGGACAACAAAGATAATTCCAACTCAAAAATAACGACCAAAAAATCGTATAAACATCATTGTTAACCAACTATTCAAGCAGTGTTTTAAAAGATGAAAACTGATAACAGTCTTAAGACCAACGAATCACGATATTAAAGATAAAATCTCCAATACTGTTGGCATAGCCACTACTGCTAGCAGGCGTCCATAGCCTCGACAGGGTTTCCATTTAACCCACTATGACATCTGTATCCTGCCAAGAAGTTCTGGATCAGAATAAAGCACGTTTTAAGGTTAAGAGGTTTCTTATTTACGAATTTTCATATACCCGACATTGCTTCACTGCCAGCGGGCCTGTTCAGTACCCCGGCAAAGTTGTCTTGGCGTCATGCATGCATTTACCCGCTGCCAGCAGACCTGTTCAGTATCCCGGCGGGTTTGCAAGCACTTCCCACAACTCTTATTAATAATTTTTTTTTTTTTTTTTCATAGGTATATAGTTGAGCGAGGTGACGCTGAAAATCATGATATTTTAAACATATTTTTTCAGCCCTCATCAGAATTTTTTAGAACTTCCCTTTATTTAGATTCAGAGACGTTTTATTTACAAAAACAACTTCCCAAGGCAGTGAGACATCTTCTGAGTCATTCCTTTACAGAATAGGGAAAGCATAAAAAGATAATAGATGATCATGACAAGCTTTACTCAGAGATCGAAATCAGTCATCTTCTTTCAAACAACAGAATTTTCCAACACAGATATAAATTTCAGCAATATACTATTGATGTTTGTACAAATTTCTCAGAAGTTATTTCAGCAAAAGAATTTTCTATTTCCCGTGTTTGAATAGCTCGGTGTACAGGTATGTGTATTTT
>JZKD02S0043280.1:221714-252482 GCA_000966675.3 Picea glauca
AAAACAAAAAACGAAAAAGCAAACAAAAGTAGAATATGTACATACTATACAAGGGTTGTTATCAAGCAAAGTATCTTTTCAGGGCTTGGCCATTCACCGGATAGGTGTCAAGCTGACCTTCAAGATTCTGCAATCAAAAAGAACTGGGACCCAACTTTTCAGCAATTAAAAATGGCCCAAGCCATAGGTTTTGAAATTTTGTGTGCTCTCCCTTTCCCTCATGCGGTTTGTCCCATTTTAGGACGAGATCATCTACTTCAAAATTCCTATCAAAAGCAGAGTTAGAATCGAACCAACTTTTAATCAATTGTTGATGTTGATCTAACTTACGTTTAGCCTGGGCTCTTACCTCTTCTAGCTTCATCAAAGCGTTAATCCGGTTTTCCAGAGGGGGACAATATTCTTCTTGGACTTTCCGCGATAGATGAAGTGAAGGAAGAAGAATGTGAGGTGGCAGAATTGCTTCTCTGCCATAAACGGGAAAAAAGGGGGAGTTACCTACAACAACTTTTGGCATTACCCTATCAGCCCATAACACGTTTAACAATGCGTTGTGCCAATTCTTGTGATTTTCAACCACTGTTCTCTTGATGATTTTAATTAAGTTCTTGTTTGTTGATTCTGCCAATCCATTGCCCTGGGGGTAATAGCTAGCAGAATACTTCAGCTTAATTCCTTTTTCCAAAGCGAACTCTCTCATCTCAAGAGAGGAAAAGTAAGAAGCATTATCGAAAACTAAACAGTCAGGGATACCGAAACGAGTGATAATATTCGAATTTAGAAAGGCAATTACCTGACTGGTGTTGATAGTTCTTAACGCAGCAGCTTCAGACCATTAGGGAAAGTAATCTGTGGCTATCACAATAAACTTATGCTATTGTGAGGACGGGGGGTTGATTGGACCTATGATATCAAGGCCCCACTGTTGAAAAGGGGAATCTACTGAAACAGGCTGCAAAGGAAAGGCTGGTTTTTGTAACCGCCCTGATGCTTTCTGACAGATGATACATTTACGACACAAGGCATGAGAATCTCTAAAAAGCGTGGGCCAGTAATAACCGGCTCTTAAAACCTTATGAGCAGTGGTTTCACCACCAAAATGACCACCAGCTTCTCCTGCATGCAACTCGAGCAATACTTTTTCTACTTCATCTTTTTCAAGACAACGCAACAGTACGCCATCAAAACTTTGACGAAACAAGATACCATTAACCAGATGAAAGGAGGCAGACTTTAATCTCAACGCTCTTCTTTTAGTGGGATCCAGGTGACAGAGGGTTGACCCATGTTCAAGACAGAATATTATATCGTCATACCAAGGACTGACAGAGTTTTGTGCGCAACAGATTAAACTTGGATCACGTTGTCCTAGGTTTGATGTATCGCTTTCTTCTTGCTTTCCTACTGCTGAATCAGAAACTAACTTGCATAACCCTTGGCCTCTCACTATCTGAGCTGGGGTGATTTCTAAGTCATACTCCTGCAAGGAGGTGACCCATTTAGCTCTCTTTTCTCCTAGTTCCTTTTTCACTAACAGGTTCCTCACGGCTAGGTAGGGGACAATGAATTTCGTCCTTGACTTCAAAAGATAGGACCGAAAGTGCTTAACCACTTTGAAAATAGCGTAGGCTTGCCGATCTACTGTTGGGTAATTAATTTCAGCACCTTTCAAAGTGGAGCTCATGAAGGTGATGGGTACTTCGTTGTTTTTGGCATTCTTTTGGGTTAGGACGGAGGCATAGGAACGGTCAGAAGCAAAAGTGTAGAGTGTAAAGTCTTGAGAAAAATCGGGGCTCATGAGAGACGGAGCATCTATTATGGAATTCTTTATTGCATTAAAAGATTGGTTTTCTAGGGGTCCCCAGTGATATTGGGTGTCTTTCTTAATCAAGTTCTGTAAAGGCCTGACCATTTCGGAGAAACTAAGGACAAATCTTCTCACGAAGTTAATCTGGACTAAGAAAGACTGCATAGATTTTTTGGATGTAGGAGGGGGAAGTTTCGCGATGACTTGAGTCCTTTCGGGGTCAATAATCATCCCTTCACTAGACACAATGAATCCTAAGATTTTACCCTGTTCTACTGCAAAGATGGATTTTTTAGGATTCAAGGAGATGTTCTATTTACGACATCGCAGTAGGACGACTCGTAAGTGAGCTAGATGATTTCTTTTGTTTTTAGAAAATATAGTCACATCATCTAAGTAAACTACGATGGACTGATTGATTAAGCCTCGGAAAGCAATGTCCATTTCTCTCTGAAAAATGGCACCAACATTAATCAATCCAAAAGGCATTTTACGATAAGCATAAGTGCCCCACGAGGTACGGAAGGTAGTTTTTAGTTGGTCTGGTGGAGACATCAAGACTTGGTTGTATCCAGAGAAACCATCCAGTAAGGATAGCCTCTCTGAACCAGATACCTATTGGAGGTTCTGTTCCATGGGCGGGACAAGATAGTTGTCTTTATCAGATGCTCTATTAAGGTTTCAGAAATTGATGCAGAGTCGGATTTCCCCACTTTTCTTCTAGACTGGGACAAGGTTAGAAACCCACTGAGTGTGTCTAAAAGGAAAAATTATCTTAGCATTTAGGAGCTTATTCAATTCTTTTTGAACGGTTGGTTCGAGTTTAGGATGCATTTTCCTCAGTTTTTGTTGAAAGGGTAAGGTTTGGCGCTTCATCGGAATGACATGTTGTATGATGTTAGGGTCAAAAGTTTTAAGGTCATCATACGTCCATGCAAAGACATCTTTAAATTATTTGAACAATTTAATAAATGGAGCTTTTTCTTGTTGATAACATCCCAACCCTAGATTAATGCACTGAGGATTTTCATTAGTTCCTAAGTTTAATTTTTCATAAGATAACGAGGAACTGTTGGTTTTACAATTGACCGTCTTTTTAAATTTATCTTGAAAATCATAAAACTTCTGTAATCTAATTACATATTTAGGGATCGAGTTTACCATATCCGATGAAGATTCAGGAGTTCTCGGATCTGGTATTACCCTGAAATTGCACAAATTGTCATCGTGTGTGTGTTCTTCTATCACCGCACCTTGAAAAGTTTCTTCCATGTGCAGAAAGTTAATGATCTGTTGATCGTCATCAAATACTCTCCAGTTCGTGATGTTGTCAGGAATGGATGGCCGAAACAGCAGCTCAATGGAGAATTCATATGGGGACAAGCCTTCTGTAGGAAGAAGTTTAGAGGCTACATTAGCTAATAAATCTGCTTCAGAGTTATTCAATCTAGGAATAGAGTGGAAAATTTATTCATTAAATTCCATACCTTAGACTGGTAGATTTTGAGATGCGGAGATAGACAATGGATAGAATCTCTTACCTGTCTAACCACTATTTCAGAGTCGCCAAAGACGGTTAAATTTTGAATGTTCATATCCGAAGCTTTTCTGAGACCTTGTAGTAAAGCCTCATATTTTGTAGTATTGTTAGTACATTCAAATTCCAACCTACATGCTATCAATGTTTGTTACCTGCCGGATCGATAATTACGTAGCCTGCTCCAGCTCCTTCTTTGGACTTTGACCCGTCGAAATACAGAGACCAAATTTGATTTCCATCGGGTGCATGAGACCGTTGCGTAGAGGCTATTGGTTGCATATATGCTACAATCTCATACTGTTGTTCTGGATCGGTGATAGGTGAAGCCTTGGCCATAAAATTGTCGAAGAAGGTGTCCATCCCTTGTACTTCGGGTGAATTCACTTTGATCTTGTTAGGCTTGTCGTTGTCTGGAAGCCATAGGTGAGACCAATCTATTGCAAAATAACCATGTAGCTGTTTGGACCAGTCCCTGCTTAAAAATAGACCATACACTTCTGGAATATCTACAACAATTATATCAATAACTTGATGAACTTTGGGGTTAGACAATAATCTAATAAGCACATTCTTGAGTTCGCCTATAACTTTAACATTTGTCCGATCAAGTTGTATGATTTTTAAAGTCGAGGGTTCAACTTCTGTGTTAATGTTTTGGCAAACAGACCAAGGCATCACATTGGATGACGCTCCTGAGTCTACCATACAATTGTGCATGTTTCTATTAAAGATCTCAAAAGTTAATAGGAAATGAGGTACATTTTTGCGAGTACTAAGAGTAGTAGCTTGTGGATTTTTACTCTCAGTTTCTACGACTACTTTATCTACATTATTTACATTATTTACAGTACTTATAGTAAGGATTCCTTTATCTTGAGGATCAAGATTGTTTTTAGTGGAAGTCTTCTGGGGAACTTTGTTTTTCACAACCTTGTTACCATTAGAATTACCATTTTTTCCATTTTCTGAGATATTCTGTAACATTTTTTGTAGTAGAAATGGAAACTTCAATAACTCATAAATGGAAATGTTAGCCCTTAAATTTTTAAGATCTTCAAAAACATCATAATCTAAGTTGGGGATCACATTACTCTGTTTAGTCTCAGCTGATTTAGACTGCTTTGGAGGCGAAGTTGTAGTGTTTTCGGTAGAAGGTTTGTTTGTTGTCTTACTCTTGGTATTGTAGGGGTGTACTATATCGAAGTTAGATTGAACTATGCTATCCGAGAAGTGTCCAAAAATGTTTGGAGAAGACTCTTCTTCTTGGACTGTCTCTTGTTCAACTACCTCCTCAGGAATCTCAGGAGGCATCAAGTTATCTTGGGTTTCTAGAATTGTTTGAAGGACACATTGTAGACTTTCTAGATTTAGGCCTTCTGTGGTTGGATTAGGGCGGCTGGTAGGAAAAGGCTTCTAGAATGGGGGTTTGTAGGGCCCTTTGCTTGAGGAAGATTCTTCGGTCAACCTTTTCAAATCTATAACCTGATTTGACAGTTTTTGAACAACTTTGGTTAAGTTTTCTAAATCAGAGTTTTCATGTTGTGTTTTACTTTGATTGGGTCTAGGGAGGATTTCGATCTTCTTTTTGGAAGAAGCTTTAGTCTGAGTTTCGTTTCTAGTAGAGTCTTTCATACTAAGTATGTCTTTTTCAATCTGGTTGGCCTCCTCAAAGGCCTCTAAAAACGTGGCTTTCTTAGATCATTTAACCCAAATAGCTATACTTTGATGCAAAGCTTTAGTGTAGTAAGCTATTATAAGACTCTCATCAGGCATGGAATCCACAGGGATTCAGTTTTTAAGTGTTAAGAATCTTTGATTAAATTCTTTAACTTTTTCTTTTAGGTTCATTCTTAAGCTACAAATATCCATGACTAGGACTTTTGGAGGTTTACCGTCTCCGAACTTTTCCAAAAATCATGACTCAAACTTTTCCCAAGACACGATGGTATGGGGTTGCTGGGAAAAGTACCATGTGGATGCATTACCCTAGAAAGTATAAGGGAACAACCTACAGACAACATATTCATGTTCGACATTGTGGAGTCTTATGGCTAACATAAACTTTTTAATGTGATTTTCGGCGATATGTTTTGAGTCAAGGTCAAACTTGGGAAGCCATTTCTCCGGATGCTTAGGTAAAGGATGCTGAGCTCCAGGTACGGCTACAACATCCTGGTCATGCCAAGGTCTTGTAGGGTTGTTCTGATTTTCCATTAGGGTAGTGGGTGTGGAAAGATGAGAAGGAGAATTGCCTTCATCAGAGGAATCTCCTCCAAAAGAGGAAGGAGATGATGGAGGTGGTGAAGGGGGTATCTGAGATCCTCCTGCAGCAAGATTTAAGATTGGATCTAAAGGATTCACAGTGAGATCAGTGCCTCGTAATTGTTCTCTGATATCAGAGAAGTCCAAAGGTTGGCCCCACGGACGGTTTGGTTGCCTCAAACGGGCTAAGGCACTATGTGTTTTTATAAGAGATTCACAGACAATATCTTGTATGTCACCACCTGTAGGATTAGGGGTTGATGGCTCAACTGTGATCTGTGGATTGTCGGTTGAAGTAGTTGTTGTTTGAAGGGGAATATTATCGTTTGAATGGATTCTAGTCACTATAGGTGAGCGATTAGGTGGTGGAGGATTCTTGCAACCGCCTCGTGCCATTAATTAAATTCAGGCCCTCCTTCAAGCGCCATTTTTTGACGGGCGAAATTGACCATCCGTCAACTGAGAGAGTGGAACCGGACCGGGGTTGTCTAATAACCCAAGCCGTTTGGGATGAACCACCCTGATGGATTTAGCGGCTCCGTTAGCCGATCTAAGGTCCTAAGAAAACAAAAAGAAAACTAATCTACAATAACTAATCTAACTAAATAAATAAAACTAACTAATAAACTAATTTAACTAAAACTAACTATTAAACAAACTAACTAATCTAACTATTCTACATATACAATCTACTAACTAATACTATACTAACTCTAACTAATTAACTATCTAACTACTAACGGAAATATAACTTATTCACAAAATGAACATTATCTATAATTTACAGATTTGAATAAAATCTGGAAAACTCATTTATATTCTGCTCTAAGACAGAGAAAGATATTTTTTTTTGTTGATTTTATAATTTTATGAACAGAAATAAAACAAAAAGTAACTAAACTAAAAAAATTAATATACTAATTCTAACTACACATCTAACTAAACATATATCTAACTAAACTACTTAAATTATACTAATAAATTAACGAAAATAAATTACAAACTGACCTGGAGAAATGCTCTAGATTTGTCCTGTGTATGATGATTTTCTAAGCTGATCGGAGGGAGGAAACCCGCACGGAATAATCCAGAAGCTTCTCATAAACGATAGCTGCAGTGCTCTTCAATATAATTACAGGACAAACAAGACATTAAAACTTACAACAATCTTATGATTTATAAATCTTCACAGTTAGATAAACCCGTATGCAAAAGACTTATACAAAATAATTCAATTGATGAAGAAGAGAAATATGACATTCATTAACTGAAAAAAAAGTAATTGTTGTAGTTTTTAAGTAATGAAAGAAAATCAGATATGGATTGAGACATTAATTAATTCATATCATTCTGCAATAGACTAAGATAGCTAAATTAGTCTATAATCAATTGCAAAGCGACATGCATAAACTTGAAACAAAAGATTAATATTATGAAAGCGAAATTTGTAGCAATAACATCAATTCTCGTCTCAGTTTGCATTAGAAATCCATAGCCTAGTTCTCCCACAAGTGAGGATGATCCTTATTACAAAAAATAATAAGTATTTAAAGGCCTTCCACAGGGTAAAACATCCCTGTGGAAGTTATCAAAGATGTTTACAGAAAATCTGGGAAAATATCCCAAGTCTGACTAAACTAGGAACCTAACATAAAACTAAAACACACAAATATCTCTTGAACTGTCCAGCATGTCCCATGCAATTCGAATTTACCTGCAACAGGTCAAAAATGGACAAGTTAGAAGGATATTTTATTAATAAAATGATAAAAGATTTGATTCTATAGACTAGCTACAGAATCTTGCGATTCTGTAGCTAGTCTAAATAAGACACAGAATCAGCATTAAAATCGATTGAAAATATTTTTAACCAATTAACATCCAATAGCTATTTGAAAATGAATCATTGAAATTGAAATTGTTAGACCATTTGAAATCAAACAGGATCAAGATCAATCAAATGACTATAGAGATACATGTACTCTATTTCGTTTGTTACCACAAAGTCAGGTTAATAGAATCATAATCAAACAGTTATGAAATTGTTTCATATCAATTTGAAATCGATATAATTAAAGAAAATCGCAGGCAATTGTTATGCTGACTCATATACAGGAGACACAATCAAATCCAACAAGATCATTTCCAAATCAACATAACTGTATAACAAACGATCCAGGCCATGAGCGAATTAAATCATAACTGACTCGTGAATCAACTCAAATGAAATCATAATAGGATCAATCAGTTGGTAACAGAGTTCGTAAGAGATATATGATCGTTTGTTATTGCAAAGTTTGGCAGACAAAATCGTTCACGAAATCTTTTCTTGAGTGCATTTGGAAACAACTATTACCCGAATCTCCTCATAGGAATTTAACAGAATGACATAAGTCGAACTGATTTAACAAACTCGTTTGAGAATTAAAATTAACAGAACTGTAATCAAATCTATTTTTGATACGAATACAATTCATAAAATTGATCAAACTAACTGAAGATACAGCGATCCAATCAAGTGAATAAAATAGCTGGGGATTAACATAGTCGTCGAGGATCAAAACCGTTCCATGATTCATGTGTGAATATCATTCGCACAGGCTTAAACGAGAGTATTGTTTCCATAAAAATAGAGTCGTTCTTTCCACATTGAAATCGAATAGAGTTGTATTCCCGATTTAGAAAATTATATGACACAACATATTAAAATATTGTAACAACCAAACTCATGAAATCATTCGACGATCACAACATACAAACCATAACGAAATCAAATCAAAACATGATCGTATTCTAAATCTAGCATGAAAACTTCTTGTTCTGAGTAGATACCAAACAAATCCAATTGACAACAAACCATGAATTTCGTTAACTCAATCAGACAAACAAACAAATCAATTCCAATCAAAAACTACTCAAATTCGATAAAAATCTATCAGTGACTAAACTGGGAATGAGCAAATCATGTATCCAAAACGAAATTTCATTTATTTTTAGCAAAGTGAAAAATATACAGGATGAACACATTATGACAGAGCCATTTTGAAATATAAAAAGAGCTATTCGAAGACCCAATTCAAATCAGTATATTAATCCTGGTCATTCACAAAACTAAAATGATATCAAAATTCATACCTGCATGATGAGCAGATGACTTGGTCATGACATCTTGGAGTTGATAACGACTGTGGCCGATTCAACATTCTTGAAAACGATAGAGCCAGTTGTTTTTTGCTTTCTACCAGTTGCTTGAAGTTTGTCTCTTTGGCTGGTCAACACTGCAACTTGGCTTTCCAGCGATTGGATTTTCGATTGAAGAAGAGGAACGTCTATATAATATCATTCCAACCACAAATCACACTAGTCACAGGACGACTGTGTAGGCTTCGAAAGTGTGGGTGAGGGTTTGATTACATTACCGAGGGTTTCGTTGGGTAGTTTGATCCCAGGGTAGCTAGGATTATTCTTTAGGCAAGGGGGAAGATTTGACACGAAATCATAAGGCGACTCGGAGCACAGACCCTGTGAGTAAGGGTACTCACTAGCTAGGAAACATTCTACGTCAGAGTCTGAATCCTCACTAAGGACAATGGGCTTCTGCTCAGCAGTGGATTTAGGTTTATTCCTAACCATTCTTGAAATCATCTGAGCGTTCTTTTTACCCTTGGCATCAACAGTAGGGTTTGCCTTGGGATTTTTTCTTACAGGCCTTTTAATAGTCTCAACCTTCTCAATGATAGCGTCTGGTAAGTCAAGATCAGGGTTGACCGAAGGTTTAGGAGGCAGTAGGAAATGGAAGGGCACGGGTGGCTCGACCTTGGTTTCATTAACCACAGGCTTGTCAACCTGGACAGGGTCTATATCATCAAAACCATTTCGAGCGATGAAAGCTCGCCAGCTATCACCGTGGAGACTTAAGTGATAAACAATAATAAGTTTAATTAGTCCATGGTGGAATAGGCTACTGTCATCCTTCTCCCTTTTAAACCTTTTCAACATTTTATATAGGCTACGCTGAAAGTAAAATGGCATATTCAACGGGTATCCCGTAAAATTCATTAACAAATGTAGGTGGTAGAGAAAGATGAGTCCATATCGACCCTCACAGGTCATAAATTGCTTAATTATTATGAAAAGGTCATGCGATCGTTGTTTAAGCATGGATATGGGCATACCTTTGTCACAAGATGTGACCTTTCACGAGACGAATAGAAGTGGCCAAGGCACCTCTTCCACTTTCAAATTTTTGAACCAACACTGGCCCATGGCAGGTAACCCTGTAGCAGAAATGATAAACTCCTCATTGATTTCCAACTGAATATTGCCCACCTTGGCTCTACAGCCATCAAAAGTCAGGGAGAACTGTTGTGCCGCAACTAGATTAAAACCCTCAAACCTTTGCACGAAGGTGAGCCAATTGTTATCCTCCAAGTCTTTCCGGGCATTGTCAAATAGTAGCAAGGCTTGGCTACTATTCGGCTCGATTCGTACCACTGGTGCCATGGAGCCGAGCACACGGTGAACGAGCCAGGGTTTGGATCATAGCATACACAGGAGTAGAGTGCACGAAGGGTTACTCGGGCTAATAGAGGCGAAACAGGGATAAGGGGTAGACATTAATGGCAGCATGCGAAGGTGGTGGAGCTTATTTCTACCATGCATAATAGTTATTGCCAATGGTACCACCGTCGGCGCTCATAGCTGTTTAACCCACTATAGCATAGTTCAACAATCATGTAATTTTCCCAACCAATGAAATCAATGGTAAGTGTATAGACCAATGAACACAATGAAACGTTATGCCATAGTTTTAAACACCCAACATACAAATCAAAACCAAAACCAATGTTTTGACCATGTAACATACAATGTATCAATTCATATCAAGAGTTTAAGAAAGGTACCAATGCGTTTTGAAACTAGGTATCATGTCAAATGAAATATATCAAGGTTTAACAATAACACCTATATATTTTCATAAAACCAATGGTCAAAGTAATTTGATCAAATAACATATAAATCCAAATGACGATGCATTACAAGCTCAATGAAACCAAATTACACAATCAATCGAAGCATGAGTACTGATCAAAGGATCTTGCCAACTGTATAATGATAAATAAATGGTAAGCACAATAGGCATATCGACAAAAGAGATAATGACAGTTCAAATAATGATTTTAAGGTGACTTTGAAAGACTAAGTTTTCACTCTTATAGTCGTGAAAACAAAACGAAGGTAAATGTGCAAACGTCGCAAAACTAAAAGTGTCGTTTATTTGAAGATTGTGATGAAAAATTGATGTTTGCAAAACATTGGTGTAGGCAGCTTATAAGACAGTGTAAAAATGTGAATTGGTTTCCAACATGCCTGAGGACAGGGAAAGGATGGAATTTACCACTCCATGGGGCACATTCATGTATGCCAAAATGCCTTTTGGATTGATGAATGCAGGGGCAATGTTTCAACATGCCATGGACATATATTTCACTGGGGAAAAGGAGAAGCGTGTTTTCATCTATCTGGATGACATAACAGTATTTTCAAAATTTGATAAAGAACATTGTTTTCATCTCAGGAAGGTTTTCTAGAAATAGAGGAGTTTTGGAATTTCATTAAATCCCAAGAAATCTCTGTTCGCCATGCAGGAGGGAAATTTACTAGGCCACATAGTATCAGTGGAAGGAGTCAGGATCAATCCTAGCGGAGTTGAGGCAATACAAGCCTTATCAATCCCGAGATCTAGGAAGGAGGTCCAATCTTTCCTTGGTAAGATTAATTTTCTGAGGAGGTTTGTTTCTAACTTTGTTGAGGAGGTAAAACTTATAACAGCCATGTTAAGGAAAGGAAATGAAGTGAGGTGGACTTCTGAATCGTGAAATTCCTTTGAGAAAATAAAGAAGGCCCTCACTGAAGCTCCTGTGCTTATCAGTCCCGATTACTCAAAGGATTTACTTATTTTTTCCTTTGCCTCACATGAAACAGTGGTTGTTGTTTTATTTCAGACAAACAAGGTTGGGCTAGAGTAGCCTATTGCCTATTTTAGCAAATCTTTGAGGGATTTCGAAGTCAGGCATGAAACTATGGAGAAGCAGGCCTATGCCCTGGTAAAGGCTCTCAAAGCCTTTAGAACCTGTTTCCTGCTGTAAAAAATCATTACCTATGTCCCCTCGGCTATTATTAAAGACATTCTTATTCAACCCGACATGGATGGGAGGAGGAGTAAGTGGAGAGCCAAGATCCTGGATTTTGACCTGGAAATAAAGCCTACCAAATTGATCAAAGGTCAAGGTTTAGCCAAGTTGTTGGCTGAAGAAAATTGCCAAGCTTTGGGGGTAAGTTTCATCAATGAATGCTCAGGAATTTAGCAGGATCAGCTGTCTGAAATAGACCCTCAAAAGGAATCCCTATTGTCTCGATGTCCCTGGTATAAGGATGTCATATATTTTATGCAGGAGTTGCGGCCTCCAGACGACCTACAAAGAAACAAGGCAAGATCTATGAAGCTCAAAGAAGTCAGATACTTCCTTATCGATCAAGTTTTATATTGGAAATATCCCCTGGGGTTGCTTTTGAAATGTGTAGATCCACAAGAGACTGACATGATCAATGGTTGAATTTTACGATAGCCTATGTGGAGGGCATCATTTCTAGAAAAACACAACCTAAAAAATTCTCAGGGTCGGATACTACTGGCCCACCATATTCACTAACGTCTGTAGAAGGGTCAGAGCCTCCATCAAATGTAAAATATTTGCAGGGAAACGACAACTCAAGTCTTTGCCTTTAAATCTGATGCTTGTTTCAGGACCTTTCCAGCAATGGGGCCTAGATTTCATTATAGAAATCCACCCTGCTTCCAGTGGGCAACATAGGTGGATCCTGACTACTACAGATTTCTTTACCAAGTGGATTGAAGCTATCCCCACCAGGAGTGCTTCCCACAAGGTAATCATTGGATTCTTGGAAGACCTCATCACGAGATTCAGTTGCCCAACTAAGGTTGTTACTGATAACGCAACATCTTTTAGGGTTGAGCCATTATCCTAGTTCTGTGAGAAATTAAGGATCAAGCTGATCCATTCCACCCCATACTATCCCCAGGGAAATGGTTTAGCAGAGTCCTCCAACAAGAGCATGATAAGGATCATCAAAAAACTATTGGAGGAAAACAAAAAGGCCTGACATTCAAGGTTGAAATTTTCTCTATGGGCTGATCGAGTGACCACGAAGAGATCTCTAGGCATTTCCCCTTTCCAATTAGTTTGTGGAGCAGAGGTTGTTTTTCCTTCTTATCTAGCCATTCCTGTAGCAAAATTCCTCCAGGATCATCAAGAGGAGCTTGATGACATGATCAGAAGAATTCATCAGCTAGTGGAAGTCCAGCAGGCCAGAGAGCAGGTAATGAGTAGAATTCAGGACCATCAACAAAAGATCAAGCAGGTTTTTGATAAGAAGGCCAAGAAGGAGGAGTTTCAGATAGGAGACCTTGTACTGAAATGGGATGCTCCTAAGCAATATAAGGGCAAGCACGAAAAATTCGAGGCCTTGTGGATTGGGCCCTTCAAAATCTTCAAAGCATTCTCAAATAATACCTATAGGTTGCGGGATGTGAAGGATCAAGAAGCTTTCAATGGCCCTGTGAATGGGCATTTCCTAAAAAGTTTTTTCTCTTGAGCTGCACATGGTTTTTCCGTGGTTGTAAATATTGTCTTTCTTTCTGTCTTTAAGTTTTAAATAAATGACTCCATAGCCCAACAACAAGGCACTAAAGCAGCAAAGGAGTTCTCAGTAGCCCACAGGGGTCGTGTCGTCCCCCATGGAGAATAATGTTAGCACATAGTTATGACTGGGGGTACTATCCTAAAGAAGTGTCCCTTGGGCGAAGAAAAAAGATCCAAAAAACCCACTTTCCCAAAGTTTTGAGGGAGGGCACGTCATTTTAATGAATGGGCACTTTAAAGCGATCACGATTTTCCCGCCTGAATATATGGCTCTCATGCGATTCCAGACCCCCCCCCCAACTTTCTGCCTTTAACGAGGGGGGGGGGTCCATAATCGGGCACACACCTTTCCAATGGTGGATATTGAGGCACCCAGATCAATGGCTCTCATGAAATTCTGGACCCTCTTTTCGTTCTGCTTTTAATGAGAAGGTTGGGGTCTAGAATGAGATGGGCGCCCCGCCTGTCGTGTTGACCTCCTGCACACCTTTCCCATCTCAGGACCACGTATCCTGCCATGTCAAGCCACATGTCCCCCATTTCAGCTCATTTCCCTCTCACCGCCTACCATGTGTCCCTTTCGTCCAGTCACCTCCACGTCCCCAAAAGGCAGATTTGACCAGAACCGTTCCTGATCCCAAGAGGGTGGTTATTGCAGTTGTTAGATGTGGTTAGACATCATCTCCACCATAAATGGAAAGTCCTACAAAGGACTGAAGCACATCAATCCATCCGCAGGACAGTGAGGAGTTTGATTGCAATCGTCTAGAGTCAGCATGCACAAACTGTCAGAAAGCATGTAGACGTAATGCTTTTATTTCAATATCTTGTTTTCACTGCTAGGGTTTTGTATGGAGTATATTTGGGCATTTTTTCCATTTTTGTAAGGTATCAAGGGTTCAACAAGGCTCCCAGTTGTAAAACTTTAATGAAGCACTGGTTATTCTGGTTATGCATGGACTCTTGAGACTTCTTTTCTTATGAATGTCAGTTTCTTTCGCGTCTTTTTTTACACTATGTTAGAGAAGCTCAGAATTGGAGGATCCAGTCGAGTTGTAACTATTATAGGATGATGTAGGTTGGATCACTGTAATAGTTGCATTGTTTCTAATAGGTTCCTGTGATTTTCTTAGCGCTTAACGACTTGGAATTGGAGGATCCAGTCAAGTCCCCCCTTCAGTTCCTCGAAGCCCTGAACTAAGAGGATCTTGCATTCATAGTTTTTATTTTGCAAACTGTTGAAAGGCATATTGCCTAAGGTAGTTTGCTCACTCCTCTCACCAAGTCTTCCACCTGCTCATCTTTTAATAAACTCACTGACTGAAGTTAGATCAAGACCTCCTTTGTTCCTTACATACCAGACCTAGTCCCTGAGTTAGAGCGATATCTTCCTGAGTCTCTACCCCTTTGATCACCCATTAAAACTATCATGACATAAAACTGATGGGCATTGGGCTCTTCTCTTGCAAGCAATCCAGGAGTGACTTCTGACGCTAACATACACAATCAATAACTTACCAATGAAATCCTTTAATACTTCATTCATTATTCTCATAAACGTGCTCAGGGAATTTGTTAAGCCAAATGGAATAAGAAGTCACTCGTACAACCCCTCATTCGTCTTGAATGGTGTTTTCCACTCATCACCTTCTCTCATCCTAATCTGGTGATATCCACTTTTCAAATCTATTTTTGAAAAATAGTTAGCTCCACTCAAGCAATCCATCAACTCATCCATCCTTGGTAATGGAAATCTGTATCTGATGGTAATATTATTTATGGCCCTCGAGTCCATACACATTCTCCATCCTCCATCCTTATTTGGACTTAGTACAGTTGGTACTGCACATGGAATCAAACTTTCTCTGACCAATCCTTTACCTAACAGATCTTGAACCTATCTCTTCACTTCCTCATTCTCTTGAGGCATCAACCTATATGCTTCTTTATTCATTAGGATTGCTTCTGGTATCAATTCAATGTGATGACTAATGCTCCTGATAGGTGGAAATGAGTTTGGAAACTCATGCACTACAATATCAACAAAGTTCTCTAGTATCTCTTGAAATTCCTCAGGAAAATATTCCAATGAAGTATTGGTAAGGATAACCCTTGGTTTCCTTACTACAACAACTTCCATCTCCTGTTATTTATTTACTTCATTCAGGAGTTCCTTCCCACTCATGAGAAGTATGTTTGCATTGGCTTCCTCTTTCACCATCTTTTCCTCAATCGACAACAACATGTGTGTCCTACCATTTTTCTCTAAGGTGTATGTATTTCTTCTCCCATCATTAATAACATTCCTATCATATTTATAGAGTCTTACCAACAAAACATGACAAATATCCATAAGAATTACATCACACAAGATCTCATCCCTATATCCTCCTATTTCAAAATTAACTAGGCATTGTTGAGTAACTGATACCTAGTGACCTTTCTGCAACCATGAGACTTTGTACGGTGTTCGATGTGAAGTTGTATCTAGCTCTATATTCTCCACCATATCTGTGGATACTAAGTTGTTAGTGCTCCCACTGTCAATTATCACCTTGCAAGCTTTGTCCTTCATTTTTCAAGCCGTCCTGAACAAATTGTTCCTCTGCACTAGTTTTTCTGCTTCTGGCTCTTGCTTCAAAAGAACCTTCTTCATCATCAAGGAACTCCCATCCTCTACACCTTCTTCCTCAGCATCTCACTTCTTCACTTATGATATGTGAGATTCACCTCCTTTCTTTCTCTCAGAGAAATCCCAAGACATATGTCCTATCTTTCCACAGGCATAAAACCTTACTTCTCTTCCTCTGCCTCTTCCTCTACCTCTAGGAACATAACTTCTTCCACCACTTTGTCTTCCTCGAGAACTTCCTCCTTTCTCAGAGTGACTATGTTATTTATTTGCCTTGTCTCTGGGATTCTGTGTTTTCTCATGGGAAACTCCTTTGCCTACGTTCAAGCTTCGACCTCTGTTCTGCTGACTCTACTTCCTAGACAACTTCTCTTCTTCTTTTAGCTGCATTTGATACGTGTCCTCTACATTCCTAACTATCGTCAGACTAATTTCATATTGAATTTTGTATCTCAGTCCATTAATGTATCTGACAACCTTCTCTTCATCTCTTTCACTTTGTCTAGCTCTAATGTTCAATTTATAGAAGTCTTCTATGTACTCCTTCACAGTCAATCCTCTCTGTCTCATTTTCTGCATCCCACTGAACAGATTTATCCAGTAATCCTTGGGCATGAATTTCGCCTTCAACTTGGCTACCATTCGATCACAACTCTTGATATTTTTCTTGCCTTTGTTCCTCCTGTCGGCCTGCATTTCATCCCACCACAACGCTGCATGTCCTTTTAGCCTAGTGAAAGTATGACTCACCCTTTTCTCCTCTTCGACATCCTCATAGTCGAAATACTTGTCCAATGCTTGTATCCAGTCAAGCAATTCCTCTGTGTCTAAATTTCCTTCATACATCGGGATGTCGATCTTCACTCTGGTACCCAATTTGACAACCTATCTCCGCAAGCGTTCTTCTGCAACATCCTCAGCTATAGCTTCTGCTTCGATTTCTACATTTTCGCTTTAGGCCTCGCTGTTGTCTCCAGCATCCGACACTCTCCTTTGTTCTCTTTCCATGGAATCAAACCTCCCATGCAATTCTCTCATCTCTCTTTCCATAGCTCTATTGGATACAAGTGGATCAACATGTCGTCTAGGCGACATTGTGCTAACGCTTATCCTTCTCCCTACTGAAGTCAATTATATACTCTTCTTTGATACCACTCCTGGCGCAAACCCCCTTCCCTCCAAAGGGTTGCTTAACCTCCCGGTCTTGGATCATTCTGATTTTTTAGTCAGACTGACTCCTTGGTTTTCTACGGTACCTAAAACAATTCCACCCACACACGTAGGCTCCTTCCATGAGTGACCACGATGGTGACCACAGGTCTATCTCTTTCATGGTTTCAGATTTTGACGATATTCTAAATCCTTTCTTCACTCCTTCCCAAAGCACTCAACTCCGAGTCTCCAAACTTATGCCATGCATCTCCTCATATTGTCGACCCCACAATGGTTCGGACTTCGCGACCCCATGAAACTTTATCCTTTCACTTACGATCTCCACTCTCTAGACTTCTGAACTCTTGGATCTCGTCATCACATGTTCTCTTGTGATCAACGATTGAGATTGAATCGTGCCTTTGGATTTCATGACCAAGCCTTCATCAAGTTTCCAACTTGTTGAATTATGAAATGTCAAAATGCTTCACAGCTATCCTCCATATAGATTTACCATATCTAACAGTTTGGATTTGTTCTTCTCCTTCTGAGAATGAATCTCTCACTCACTGGATTCGACAAGAAACTCAAGGTCACCTTTCCATGAAACTTTCTACCGCTCTCCCTCCTGAGATTTCCTTCTTTGATATGTTCCCTTGAAAAATCTCTTTGACCCTTCATCGGATTCTTGACCTATGCACACCTTGTAACATACTTTTCTCCTCACTCACTCTATGAATGATTTCACACTCCTTGTGACTGTCGATGCCCTCCTTGCAGTCGTGTAAGTCTCGCTATCCATTCTGAGCTTTAGAGTCAAAATAAATTCAATTACGCACTCCTTGCGGACATTATGCACACCTTTCACTCTCTCACTGAAGAGAAATACTTGGGACTTATTTATTTTCCATGATAACTCATACATTCAACAAAGAAAATGCATTCATGTATTCAAGAACATAAATAATAGAGATTTGGAAAATAACATAAACTCTACCTTTCATTCAGATAGATACACCCATACACACAATTGGGATAATATATCTGTTATATTCATCCAACTGAAACTTACATACATTCATACAACTTTCTCTTCATCTCCCTACTCTTAGCATACAATGGAAATCTACACATACTAGATTCAACAACAACTCAACAACAACAACAACAACCCTTATTGGGAAAAATTACAAAGATTTATACAAAGAGACACTCTTCAAGCACTCCCTCCAAATACTCTACGCTACCTTGAATGGAATTAAATGTTATCAACTACTCAACACTCATTACAATAAATATTGCATCAGACAAATGAGAGTGCAACCTCCAAATGTGTATTGTGATCCGATCTATGAAACAAATGCATTCCCCCATCGACTTCTATGATGGCTCAGTCTTCAAACGTTTAAGGACATTCATAACTCAAAAAAAATCTGTCAGATATCACATTAATACATTGATCCATTTGAAATTCAAAATATTTCAAATATGTGCTAGTGCACCAAACTGTCCCCCACGCTTGTGCTTCACTGGCGATTCTCTTGCATCACTTCAACTATTATATCACTTGTATTTATTAATATGTAACATATGATAACATCTATGCTTTGATGAAGATTTGTTTTTTTTCAACCTGTGGGAATAACTATGTTTTTGGTACATGTTTAATGCTTGAAATGACATTTTAAGACTTAAACATCTCACAATAAATTGTTCATTGAATAGTTTGTTGTTTTCCTTTGTTTATTATCTTTATTGTCTCACTTGTCCATCCTTAGTGTGCCACTAACCAAGGAGGACCCTCATCCATTTCATTTGGCCAACCCAACCATGCTCATGTCTTGGTAAACCAACCCTTTAATTGGACAGCAAAATTAAAAAAAAAAACAATCATTCTAAACTTGAGGTGGCCTAGTTCTTCCCTTTAGCAGTCAGGTGCAAACTTTAGGACCAACACCGATGATATTTGGTACGTCACATAGTTCCTCACGGTTGAGGAGATATGTCTTAGTGAATTTGGAGAACCCTCATGCATATCTAGAATCCCCTAGAAGATCAAAGAATTCAATTTATTGTAGAAGATCATAGAAGAAGTTTACTAGTCAAAGTGGTTGTAACAATGAGTTAACCATGAGTTGAGTTGTTGCAAAAAGAAAATAATTAAAAATAAATTAGTTGCAACTAAAAGTGGTGATATTACTATTTATGAATAAAGTGGTTATATGTGGAAAAAATAGTTAGAAGTGGGTTAGCCCTAAAAGAATGAAGTTGGGTAAAATAGTTAGAAGATAACCCCTAGAGGAAGCTACTTGGAGAGTATAAATAAGAGAGAAAGGGTCTCTTATTAGAATCTATTCAGCACATTGAATATCTATTATTTTGTGAAAGTTTTATTGTAGGTACTCCTTGATATATATGAAGTTATGAAAGTTTGAGGTAGAAAAGGAGGGTTGAAGACGAAAATATCATACTCTCATAAAAAACCTAGTTTTTGAGTTGTATATGGATTGCAATGGAGGAAGGTGCGTATGTACACGAGTTGTAGTGGAGAAACGTGCGTACATATATTTGATGTAGAAGGGAATTCACATACATCTCAGAAGGTCATGAAATCTTGAGTAGATGTTGATGCCAGGTCTCTAGAGTTTGAAACCAAGATTCCAGTTCAACATTCTATAGGTTCAGGTCAACTACATAAGTTTTGGTATGGTTACATGTTTATTTTGATACTTATATTTTCTTATGAAATGGTGAATGCTTGAGGCATTCTTGATATGGATGTTCTTGTAATTGGATATGGTATATGCTATTTGTTTAGGTCAGTGAGAAACACTATTATGTATGGTTTTGGCCCTTGACCAAGTTTTGAGGATCCTTGGTCATGTTTGACCTATTTTTGGGACTTTGAGAGGTTTTCGAAGGCAGAGCGCAAGACGAAGTAGAGTTCGTGGGATCTCGGCCCCTTTTTAGGGCCTTTTTGGGTTTTGGACTTACTTAATGGTTATGGGGATGTCAACCCATGGGTTTACCCATGCTTAGGCCTATTTTGTAATGTATAAATGGAAAGTTAGGAAATGTAGGAAGTAGTTCGATCTATGTGATCGAAGAGTTGCAAGTGTGCTAAGTGCTAAGTGGTAATTTCTTTGTGCATACTGTGTGAGGCTTGCAGAGATAAGTGTAAGTGACTGTAAGAGGTTGTGGAAGGATTTTTGTTATGACTCAAGGAAGGAGGATCTAGTGAGGTGCACAGATCTCCTGTCCTCTACGGAGTTGATTTTGAAGCTTTGTGCATGTAAGAAGATAGATCAAATCTAATAAAGAAGGCGAAGAGTTGGTGGACGTAGCCCCAGGGTGGGGGTGAACCACGTATATCCTATGTTGTGAATGCTTTGTGCTTTTTGTATGTTCTTTTGTTCATGTGATTCAATTCTTAGTGCGATGTTAGATGATAGATGAATCTGATATGATAGATTAGCGCTGAATAATGTGAATGAATGTTATATCTGATCTATATTGGTATGCTTAGTGCTTGAATCTATTGGATCTGTGTGAATGTTGCAATGATATGTTGTTAGGGTATAGCTGTGCTGTAAACTAATATTGAATATTGATGAATCATAATTTCTAGGTTCTTTGTTAAGGTGTTATAATCACATATCTGTGTCCAGGCTAAGGTTGTAGGCATCTGAGTCCTGCAACCACCCCTGCCTCTACCTCGGGTGAGACTTCATCTGCTTCGCAGGTGTTACCGAAAGGGTCTGTAGTTAGGGTTTTTTTGGTGCATTGTTGTAGCATTGAACTTTGTTTCTTCCCCTATTCCAACAAATGGCTCTGTTGTCGGGACCTAAAACTGTGATTGTTGGGAACTGAGGAAAAGAAAGAAATATCTGTGCGTAGATCTGTTGTTTGACTTGCGAAGCTCTGTTCTAAGGAAGGAGGCAAATCTGAAAAAAAAAGAGGTAAGATCTAAACTCTTTGTGCTCTAATAGAGGTAAGAATAGAAAAAAAAAATAGATCTATAAGCTTTCTGCTCTGCTGAAAGCAAGAGTAGTAGAATTTTTTTTTTCAAAAGTATGGATCTAGGTATGTTTGATAGATTTTGTCCTAGCCTGAAAACTAGGGCACAACTAGAAGAAAGAATATTTGATATGAGTAGATCTGATAAGAATAGTGAAAGATATGTTATTCCTATGCATAGAAAGAATGTTTGAACTAACAAATGGATGCAGGATCCTAGAAATAATTTTTTTCGGGTTAGCTACCATGATCTTAGTGCGTAGTACAGAAAAAGATGGGGATAATTTAAGAGAAAGAAAGGATTAACTCTTTCTTATAGTTAAAGAAGACCAAGACATATTGCTAAGGAATGCCTTGGTAGAAGACCTAGTTGTCTTTGTTGTAAAGATATGGATCATCAAGTTTTAGATTTCCCTAGAATGATTGCTAAACTTGAAAGAATGAATATGAGACAAGAAGACCATGAGAAAGGTCAAGACACCGAGAGAATGGAAGAACCCTAGAAAGAATCAGAGGATGTATTTCTACAAATGAAAGAAACCCTGAATGATCACCGAAATATCAACTTATCAGAGATCTTCAAAGAAAAAGAGTGCATAGAAGAAATAATAAGAGACTTGAACATTGACTATGTTCTGGATGAATAAACACATATGAATATTATGACAAGAAGAACTTAGGAAACTTTAGGAAAGCCTGCTATGATTTCTTCATTGGGAGGAATAGGATTATTTAGAGGAAAGTTGATAACCCTATGTGGAAGACTTACTCAGATATCTATGAGTGCTCATGCAACCTTGACAGAGGAAGAGTTTGGGGTTGTTAAATTTATTGAGAACAATGCCCCATTTTCTATATTACTAGGAAAACCTTGGATTGAAAGGGATCAAGCCAGAATAAAAGAAGAAGAAGTATTAGAGAAAAAGAAACAAGAGTCGAAAGATTTCATGACTAGGAGGATCTCACACTTGATTGAAGAACAAGAGAATAGATCAAAGCTATTTAGAACCAAAAAATTGGATGTTGAAGTTGAAAGAACACAAGAAGACTCATAGAAGACTGAAGCACCTACCCTAGATAGAGAAGAAGTATTGCCCTTGAATCCTAGGAAAGAATCTCAACATCGCGAAATTTCTATGCCAAGAGGAGATAAGAATCATAATGGAAAGAGGACTACCGAGACAAAGCTCACTGGAAAGAAGGCTAGAAAACTAAGTAAGAAGAGATCAAATATCGAAAAGTTATAGAAGGTTTCAGAGGGAACTTCACAGAAGGAAAATTACAATCTCACAAGCTCATAGAAGAGGAACTCGAGGAGATAACTAAGGACTGGTCAGTAGACCTCCTTATACCTGCTAATCCTAGAGATATGTCTAACCTCGAACTTGACATCTCAGATGCCACTCACAAATAACATGACACACACAGAACTAGAAGATGGAAGAAGACCATAGAAGTCAAAGACTTAAGCAGCACATCAGAAAAAACTTCTTTATTATCACCTGGCCGAGGGGGTGATGAAGAAGTAGAAGAGATAAATGGAAAAGAAGATGAGAAAAAGAAAGGAGAAGTAACATCGCCTAGAGATGAGGCTGATCCCTTGAAGAAGAGGAAGGTTTCTCCCCTGAAACCCTCTTCCCGAAAGAAATCGAGAGCCACCTTGAATAAGATGCAGACTGTTCTCACTGTCGATGACTTTGACTTCATCATCACAGCTGTAAACAATGCCTCAGAGGAAATCTTGCAGAAACATGAAGCCAGGTAGGAGGATATGTACGAAATAACTGATCTTGAGATCTAAGGGGTATAGTATGCCCTTCAGTCCAGTCACGCATTGTCCACTACGCCCCTGCCATCGAAAGAACCAGAGTTGGGAGATGAGCCAGCCCAACTCCATCGACTAGCTGATGCGACCAAAGATCACCTTCGTTGCACACAATAAAAAATAGAACAAGCCACCCAGGCCTTGAATAAAGTACAAGAAGTAGTCGTAGAACAACATCGAGTTGTGGAGCAGGAAAAGGTTGCTCTCCAGACAAAGTTTGAAGAGGAGAAAGCATAGATTCAATAAGAAAAATAATAGTTGCTCGCAGAACAACTTGAAGTGAAAGAAGCAGTCAACAGATAAATTCTATCTATGACAGGCTTAGAGCCAAAGGCAGAAGATCGAGTCGAGCATCAAGTAGAGAAACTCGTAGAAGATATCCAATAACTACAACAAAGAATAGCAGACTTAGAGCTCCGGACAGTGCCCGAAACCCCACATGATGTGAGGCATCAAAGAGATGAAACTGCTTGAAGCACAGTTGAGAGAATAAAGGACCTTTCCATGGAATGTAAGAAACTAAGTGATCACAGTGCCCAGACTTATGAGTGACTCATTGAGAATCCAAAACTGAAGGCACTGGAGTCACAACTCCAGGAGACGAAGAAACAAGTAGAAACAATACAAGCGTAGTTGAAGACCTTATTAGTTGTTGAAAGGATGAAGTGATCCCAAGAGTAGTGCACTGCTCAACAACAAGTCCACACCATTCAGAGTAGAGTCATGGAAGTGACTCAGAGGCTCCAACTTATACAGGATGAGGCTTGCCAATTGTTCTCAGAAATCGAAGGCCGAGGAGCAGAACTGGACCAAGTTGTCACTGCAGTTGAACAACACTCAGAGGGACTTATCAACGAAGATGTTATCCAAGAGTTTGTTGATCAAGAGGCCATGAAACATCAACAAGTCGAAGCAGCTAGAGGCTTTTGAGGAAGAATTACCCTGATCAAAGTGACTCGGGATGAGTCACAGGTGAGTGTTGGGGGCATGTTGGCCCTTGACTAATTTTTGAGGATCCTTGGTCATGTTTGACCTATTTTTGGGACTTCTATAGGATGTGGAAGGAAGAGCACAAGACGAAGCGGAGATCACATGATCTCGGCCCCTTTTTAGGTCCTTTTTGGGTTTTGGGCTTATGTAATGGGTATGGGGATGTCGGCCCATGGGTTTACCCATGCTTAGGCCTAATTGGTAATGTATAAATAGAAAGCTAGGTGATGTAGGAAGTATTTCTATCTATGTGATCGAAGAGTTGCAAGTGTGATAAGTGCTAAGTTCTAAGTTCTAAGTGGTAATTTATTTGTGCATACTGTGTGAGGCTTGCAGAGCTAAGTGCAAGTGATTGTAAGAGACTATGGAAGGTTTTGTGCTATAACTAAAGGAAGGAGGATCTAGTGAGGTGCGTAGATCTCCTGTCCTCTGCGGATTTGATTTTGAGTCTTTGTGCATGTAAGAAGATTGATTGAAGCTAATAAAGAAGGCAGAGAGTTGATGGACGTAGCCTCGGGGTGGGGGTGAACCATGCATATCCTATGTTGTGAATGCTTTGTGCTTTTTGGATGTTCTTTTGTTCATGTGATTCAATTCTTAGTGTGATGTTATATGATAGATCAATCTGATATGATAGCTTAGTGTTGAATAATGTGAATGAATGCTAGATCCGATCTCTATTGGTATGCTTAGTGCTTGAATCTATTGGATCTGTGTGAACGCTGCACTGATCTGTTGTTAGGGTTTAATTGCGCTATAAACTAAGACTGAATATTGATGAATCATAATTGCTAAGTGCTCTATTATGGTGTTACAATCACATATATGTGTCCCAGCTAAGGTTGCAAACATCTGAGTCCTACAACCACCCCTGCCTCTACCTCAGATGAGACTTCATCTGCTTTGCAGGTGTTGTCAAAAGGGCCGGTAGTTAGGTTTTTTTTGGTGTGTTGTTGTAGCGTTGAACCCTAGGTTTTCCCCTATGCCAACATATGGAACATATTTTATGAGACATATATACATAAATACAATGCTTGTGTGTCTATTATTTATCATTATTACATCTTGTTGGGTTGAGTGTTGAGGCATATCTTGTATTTCTTGGTATATGGTTGAGGCATTTTGGTTGTGATGTGTTGTTGAAGTTGTTGGTTTAGTTTAAGATTGCATAACATTGATGGTTTGATGTCTAGTCCATGTGAGGGTTTATTACATATGATTATGATTGTATGCACATGTATGACACATGACTAGATAGACATATATGCACATGGTTTGAGTGAGATTCTTATTATATTGAGTATGAGATCTATCTTATCATATTTGATCTATTGAGGAGATTCTTGTTATAGGTTGTTGGTATATGTTGGTGTAGGTTATAGGTACAAGTCGATTACAGGTTATTGGTAAAAGTTGACTACATATTATTGGCACATGTTGGTTATAGGTTGTTGGCATAGATTGGTACATTTTTATAGTGGAATATTTCAAAGTGACAGTGGTTTCATCAGTTATTTCACACTTACATTTCATAGCAGTTGGACAGGGAAATGATAGGTGGTTGTAGCACCTTCCAGTTGTAGTCAGAGAACATAGGGGGTTGTATCCTCCTTCTCGTTGGTGCCAGAGAATTTGGGAGTTGGATATTCCCTCAGGATGTAGCCTGAAAATATATGGGGTTGGAACCTCCTTCCAGTTGCAGTTGAAAAAAAAATGAATTTGATGAATCCAATGAATGTAATACTTAAATACATATAAGAAAAAATATTTTGTGGTTTTCTCTTACATTTGGTTTCCACATAAAAATATCGGTGTATTGTGTATGTGTATGATTTTGTTGGAGTTAATTCACACACACCTAGGATTTCTTTTTCCTAAGGTTTTTATTTGTTCATTAGTCATAATTAGTCATTATCCATTCTCCTATATTTTAGGAGAGAATATTCCATCTGGAGAATATTCTCTTTCAATTCACACTTCAGTTTGACTAGTTGAGTTAAGTTTAGATGTTGCATTGGGATCATCACCATGCAAAATTGGGATCATCACCATGATAATTCGACCTTTCATTGGTATCATCACCAAAGTGGCACATTAACCTTGATTCCTTGAGTTAAATCCTCACTACATTTTGTTCAGACAGTTAACTGAAGACTAGTTGACTAGTTAACTCAACTAGGTGGCAGTTCACTCCCGTAACTGCCTGAGAGACTAGAATAGGTGGATGTTCACTCTCGTAACTACTGGTGTGTGTCCAGATCACTCTAGACCACCAATATGATGACTTGGTTCACCTCAAGTCGAAATCATTGAGTTATACAGAGTATATCATGTGTAAATTATTCATTATTCACAACGGTTAATGAGAATTCTTTCCATTCTTTCTCTCCTTCTTCTTCTTTTTCCAATTCTCTCTACAAATGTGTGTATCATTATTTAGATAGATCTATTATGTGTAGGTCAACAAATTTACATGGTATCAGAGCTGACGGAGTGCTAAGAAAAATCTACACCAAAAACAATTTTGCAGGTACAAAAGATTGAAGACAGCGGAAAGATGGAATTCCAAAAAGAATTCATTCTTACACCTTACAACTATTTTGCATGGAAGGATAAAATAGCCATACATCTTTGATCCAGAGGGTTGTAAAGTTTAACCATGAATACCTATACAAAACTGACATCATCCATAGGAATATCCAAGTACTTGAATCACATGGATGAGGCACTCGGAACAACTTGCAGTCTTATTTCTCCTGATATCCTTTTTCATATATCTTCCTATAAGACTCCCAATGAATCCTGGACCATCTTGGAAGGGCTCTTTGGAAAACAGGATGAGATGAGGGGACACATGCTCGAGGTGGAGCTGCTCACATTGGATCCAAAAAGCTTTGAGAATATGCAAGATCTCTTTACAAAATTCAAGGATTTACTATTGAAACTCAAACCTTGCGGGGTTGATAAATCGAAGGAGGAGAAACAAATGGTTCTCACCATTCTCTCCAATCTTGGACCTAAATTCTTTGTATTCATATCTACATTCCATACTGTCAGATTCACCGCTGGAGCCACCTAGAAGATGCCTTCTCTTGAGGAATTTATCGTATCCCTGACACAAGCGCAAACCAATCTCATCAACATGGGCGCAATCAAAGGACCAAGGGTGCATGCAATCACTATGCATGATAGCAGACAAAAATATCATAAATCTAAAGATAAATATAAGCAGAAATCTCATGAACATACGAAGAAGGAAGGGTACACAAAACCCTTCACCGATGCCTCTAGATCCAAAGAAGAAAAGGCAAGAAAAGGAGAGAAATGCACATACTCTCACAAAGGATTCGATTCGAAATATCCATGCATGAAAAAAAAAATAGATCTGATGTCTCAGATACTTCAGCAAAACAACCTTGGAGATCACATCCCCAAGGTTGCAAAGAAGAAGAAGCTATAAGATCCGAATTCCAAGAAAGGCAAATCTAGCCATGCCTTGATTGCAATCAACTCTTCTACCGATGCTTGGATTGTAGATTCAGGAGAATCGCATCACATGGTTGCCTCAAAAGAAGTCTATTCTTCTTTGAATGCATACAAAGGTCCTCCTATTCTAATCGGGCACAACTCTTCTGTTGAATTCACTGACAAAGGAAGCATTGAACTCACCAACAGAAGCTTCGAGAACGTGTTGCATGTTCCTAAGTTTTTTGTCAACATTCTCTCCGTGTATTAGATGAGGAATTATAGAACTGGAAATAAATTCATATTCAAACCAAATTCCATGGACATATACGAGATGCAAACCAACTCTAGGGTTTCTACCAGTGAGGTAAATCATCAGTCTAGATTGTATACATTTTTTGAATTCATTGAACCTGATTCTGCTTTACTGCTTACTCATGCTAATGAAAGTAGTAGGATATGGCACAAAAGGTTTGGACATTTGAATTTCAGATACATGCAACAGATTAGCAAGAACATATTAGTTGATGGTCTACCAGACATCCATTTCTCCAAGGGAGTATGTGAGTGATGTGTTCTCGGAAAACACCCTCAAGAGAAATTTGACAAAGGAAAGTCTCAATGATCTTTTGCACCTTTAGATATGATCCACAATGACCTTATGGGTCCTTTTCCGCATCCATCCATCAACAAAGTGAGGTTTTTTCTCATTTTTGTTGATGATTTCTCATGTTTTACTTAGATCTACTTTCTCAAGAAAAAATTCGAGGTCTTTCAACACCTCAAAGATTTCAAATATTTGGTTGAGACATAGTTTGGAAAGAAGATCAAAGTCCTATAAACTGATAATGGGGGAGAGTATGTGAATCATAAGATTCGTAATATTTTCCATGAAGCAGGGATTCAGTTGTAGCATACAGTTCCCTACACTCCGCAGCAAAATAGAGTTGTCGAGCGGAAAAACAGATCTCTAAAGGAGATGGCATCTTGCATGTTGCATGAAAAGCCACTACCACAAAGACTATGGGGAAAAGAACTTAACTGTACAAAATACATCCAAAACATATTTCCTCATAGATATGTCAAGGATAAGTCCCCCTACAAGGCTTGGAGTGGCCTCAAATAGGAAGTGGCCCACTTTCACATTTTTTGTTCATGTGCATGGGATTGGATTCCCTCTGAAAAGAGGAAGGCACTTGACCCACAGAGCACTAAGTGCATTTTTGTTGGATACCCTTACGATGTGAAGGGATATTGGCTTATTGATCTTTCCTCAGAGCGACTCATCATTGAGCATAGTGTCCAATTCAAGGAAAGTGTCTCGCATGTACCTCAATAGTCGCATGCAGACACCTTCACTCTTCCACCTGTTCGAGATGATGAGCGTGCACATGCTGACTCTTCTTCAGATGAGAGTTTTTATTCAGAGGACTCAAATGATTTAGATTCAGAGTCAGTATAGTAAGATGTAGAGTCAGAGCATCCAGATGAAGTCGCAGAGCCAGAGTAGAGGCCCAAGTGGGCATAGACTACTCTTCAGGATGTAGAGGATCTCGTTGGTGATCCAATCGATACTAGGAGGAATCTATCTAATTTTGAGGAGCCTCCTATTGCACTCACTACCACTAAAACATTGCCTTCTAGGCATATGTTCTTGGTTCAGTCTTCATATCCACACTCTTATGGTGAGGCTGTTGGAAATCCCTTTTGGGAATCCGCCATGCAGGAGGAGTACAAATCCCTCCTCGAGAACCAGACTTGGGATCTAGTTCCCCTTCCTTTTGGGAGGAAACTTGTCAGATGCATATGGGTCTATAGGACCAAGAGTGCAGTGGATGGACAGATCAACAGATACAAAGCTAGGCTTGTCATGAAAGGCTTTCAGCAGGTTCATGGTATTGACTATGATGAGACCTTTGCTCCAGTAGTGAAGATGGATTCCATACGATTGGCACTTGCCATTGCGAAAACCAAGGGATGCGAAGTCCATCAGATGGACGTGAAGAATGCATTTCTTAATGGTGATATCTCTGAGGATATCTACATGGAGAAGCCCCAAGGATTTATGGAGGACTCATCTTTGGTATGTTGAATGAAGAAGTCACATTATGGCCTCAAGCAAGCTCTGAGGGCATGGTATGCCAATATGGACTCCTACCTATTGCCACATAACTTTGTATGTTGTAAATCAGACCCGAATGTATACATGCTCAGGACGACTGATTCACTTCTACTTTTAGTTCTGTATGTCAATGATTTACTAATCACCGGTTGCTTGACTTCAGCAATAGATGCAGTCAAGAGGATTATTCATGACAGGTTTTTGATGATGAACATGGGTCTGCTACACTTCTTCCTTGGACTTGAGATCAATCATGATGCATCAAGCATCAAACTGTCTCAAGCCAAGTATGCACGAGATCTCCTTGAGAGATTTCACATGACAAACTACAAGTTTTCTTCGACTCCTTTCTTATCAAGAGTCAAACTTGAGGATGGAGGGGAGACTCCACTAGTTGACAGCACACTGTACAGATAGCTAGTGGGGAGCTTGTTGTATCTCACACACTCCAGACCAGACCTTTCATATGTAGTTGGTGCAGTTTCCAGGTTCATGCAAGAGCCACATGAGCTACATTGGAAATATGAAAAGAGTATCCTTCGATACATACAGGGAACCATCACCTTTGGGATTCATTATGCAACAAAATCTACATTAGATCTCATTGGGTTTACTGATTCTGACTGGGCTGGTAATAGCATTGATCGCAAATCCACATCTGGTTACTCACTCAGTCTTGGTTCCGGGCCTATCTGTTGGTCAAGAAAGAAGTAAGATTCCATTTCTCTATCTTCATCTGAGGCGGAGTACAGAGTGGTAGTTAGCATAAACATTTAGGCTATGTGGCTACAACATTTTCTCACTGAGTTGGGCATTCAGTTTCATCGGTCGATCGTCATCTAGTGTGACAACTAGAGCACTCTGAAGTTCTGCAAAGATCCAGTTCAGAGGTAGCCGAAGAAGCACATTGAGATCCACATGCACTACATCTGGGACTTAGTACACGAGGGGATCATCGACTTATAGTTCTGTCCTTCAGTAGAACATACGACAGACATTTTCAACAAGACCTTCACTGAGAAGAAATTCCATTCTCTACGAGGTCATCTTAGAGTGAAGGAAACAGTTTCCTAGCAACTGTAGTTCTTCTTTTACATACATTGTACCTTGAGGGGGTGGGTTTCCCATGAGGTTTTCCCTCTTTCCTCACTTTATTTTCAGTGTATATTTTGTACTTGGGTACCTAACATGGCCTCGTTGTCGGGACCCAATCTTTATTTTCACCATAGTGA
>JZKD02S0043280.1:257528-292987 GCA_000966675.3 Picea glauca
TGGCAATTTCTCTGGTGGATGTAGCCCACACTGGGTGAACCACGTAAATATGTGTCTCTCTTGTATTGTGTGTCTTCTGTGTTTTGTTTTTGCATTTGTTTTATTTTATTGCTCCGCAGTCCTATTTTTCTAACAAATATTCTCTTCCAGTTCACACTTCAGTTTGACTAGTTGAGTTGAGTTTAGATGTTGCATTGGGATCATCACCATGCTAATTCGACCTTGCCTTGGTATCATCACCAAAGTTTTGCATTAGCCTTGATTCCTTGAGTTAACTCCTCACTACCTTCTATTCAGTTAGTTCACTGAAGACTAGTTGACTAGTTAACTCAACTAGGTGGCAGTTCACTCCCATAACTGCCTGAGAGACTAGAAAAGGTGGCAGTTCACTCCCGTAACTATTGGTGTGTGTCCATATCACTCTATACCACCACTATGGTGACTTGGTTCACCTCAATTAGAACTCATTGAGTTATACAGAGTATATCATGTGTAAATTAATCATTATTCACAATGGTTAATGAGAATTCTTTCCATTCTTTCTCTCCTTCTTCTTCTTTTTCCAATTCTCTCTGCAAATGTGTGTATCATTGTTTAGCTATATCTATTCTTTTTAGATCAACACATTTACAGATTTCTCATTGTTCATGGTTTACTTATTATATACTTGTTGAATGATATTGGCAAATTGATCATAAATATAAAAAACACCTATATATTGTGGTTAAAAGGATTAAAAATATCTATTATTGATTCAACCCCCCTATCGGTAATCCAACAATTGCTATCAAATAAGTTCCTTCAAGATACAATTTAACCACTAGAAGGAGATCATGGATTACTCTAAGATTGGGATATCATAGTTTGATGTTGAAGATTATTCCTTCTGGAGAAGAAGAACGAAGACACACATATAGGCACTACGATTTGATGTTAGGTGATCAGTGGTAGATGGATACAATGCACCAACCGTTCCTCCAACAGATAAAGAAAAAGAGAAACTTGAAGAAAATAATTCAAGAGCTAGAAGTGCACTCCTAAATGGTTTGTCTAAATCAATCTACACCAAAGTTATGCATTGTGATTCTGCAAAGGACATATGGGTCGAGTTGAATAATATATATGAAGGAGACGAGATAGTCAAAGAATATAAACTTCAAATTTCCACAGAAAAATTTGAACAACTAAAGATGAATGAAGATGAGAACACAGATGCCTACTTTCTACAATTTTATGAAGTAGTAAATAGTATTAAAGGCTTGGGAGACGAGGTAAATGAAAAGGTAATTGTCAAAAAGATATTGAGATCTCTACCAATGATATTTGATAGAAATATTTTAGAACTATAAGAGAGAGACGATGTAGCTACACTAACCATGAATGAGTTGCATGGAAAAATCATAGATGATAACAGAGAAAGATAATCAGACTACAAAAGAAAAAAAATTCAAAGCATCCAAGAAGTCAAATAAAAAGGGTAAACAAAATGCAAAGTCATATAGCAACAATAGTGACATCTCGGAAGATGATGAAGAAGTAGCCAACTTTTTTAGGAGGTTGAAAAAGGGAATCGAAAAATATAGAGGTAATATCGAATTGATTTTTTTAAATTGTGATGGCATTGGTCATTTTTCTAAAAAATGTCCCCATAAGAAAAAGAAAAGGAGTGAAGAGGATGATTCAAATAACAAAAAAACATACAAAGGAAAAATAACCAATTTTGTTTTTTCAAGAAAAGGTTTTTCACCAAAGAAGACAACACCTTATCATACGAAGATGAAGCCAGTGAAAGTGATACAAAAAAGTTTCTATTCATGGAAGTAGAAGATTCCGATGAATAAGGATCCAAATAAAAATATGAAGAGGAAAAATTTGACTATAGAGAAGAATGTTTAAGTTCCATATAAGTTATAAAACAAGAGAAGAAGAAACACAACTCACTTCAGGAAGAACTAAAGGAAAGTGGAGTTCAAAATTGAGACTCTGAAGAACTAGAGAAAATGATCAATAAATTAAAATTCCAAGTAGACAAAGAAAAGAGAATTGAAGAAAACCTCATAGAACAATTAGAAGAAAGACACAGCATCATTGGAAATTTGGAAGTAAAGATTGTCACATTGAGAAAAGATCTTCGAAAGAAAAGCATGCAAAACATATCCAATGTTTTGAACGAGATTATTAGTAGTCAAAGGCCAAATCATGATAAGATTGAACTAGGATACAGCTAGACATAAAAGGTATCAACCTAAAAAAAAACAAATCAAGAAACAAAATCAAGAAGTTACACAAATAGAGTCATAGGAGACAAGAAGTTTTACAAGGAAGATCATAAAGACACTCCTCCACCCAGAAGATTCAGATTTTAGAATCAACGACAATTAGAAGCAAGAAGGCCTCAAGAAGAAGAAGAATTCAAAAGAGTAATGTTGGATTACTGAGAGGGGGGATGAATCAGTAATAGAGAAATTTAATCCCTTTTCACCATAAAATGCAAGTGTTATATCAATGTAGCATTATCATCCAGTAGTTGCAGAGTAAATAAACAATGAACAAATGAGAAATCCCACACATACACAATACACCAGTGTTTTATGTGCAAAACCAAAGAGGGAGAGAACCACATAATGTTTTTTCTTATATGTCTTTAAGAATTATATTCATTGGAAGCACCAACTTCCTTTGTTTTCCAGATGCAACTGGAAGGAGGCTCCAACCCCCTAAATTATCAGGCTACAACCTGAGGGAAGCTCCAACTCCCCAATTCTCTGGCTACAACCAGAAGGAGGATACAACCCCCTATGTTATCTGGCTACAACCCGAAGGTGTCTATAACCACCTATCCTTTCCTCGTCCATCTGCCCTGCGTATAAGTAGAATGATGGAACCACTGTCACACTATCACTGTGAGATATATTGTTGTAAACCTGTACCAATCAATATGCACCAAACAACCTATTAGTACCAGAAGTCACCTCTATATTGCTGCAGAGGTAAGCCTGATACGCATCAGAATTGTATGTCACAGGTTGGTTATAAAAAGGTCAAATGGGTGCAATTTCAAGAAAATATCATCTTAACTCAGAAAACCGGACTGATATGCACAAGAAGGTGAGGTATTTGTTTAACTTCAGTCAGTAGGTTGTAGTAAGGGTGAGTAGGAGGAATAATTTAGTAATAAAAAGTAGAGACATGCGATGAACATCAGGCTTTCCAGCAGCCTAAGGAAGAAAAACTTAAACACAAGGTCATCTTGGATTCAAATTTAAAGGGTACTGAAAGAAATCACAACAACATTACATTCAAACTTTCAACATAATATAGTCACAACAATCCATGTGAATCAGTTATTCATGAAATCTCTCAATAACAGAAGAAGATAAGACAGACTAAGAAAAGCTGACTGTTATTAAATAAGAAGTCTAAGGCTACAACACATAACCAGAAAAATAGAAGATTAATTAAGACTTTACAATACAGGAGCTTTTCTCTACCATCGATGCTAACAAAATATGAATAACACTCCTATATACTCAGAGACAAAACAAAGAAACATGCTTAAGTGGCTGCATTGAAGGCATTATGTCTACATGATTGTTGATAGACTATGCAAGCAGTCTCTGGTCAGACATCAACCTCGGTGAGAGATATCCCCATTCCAGAACAGCCCGCCAAAGAATTCACTTATTGGAGAATCAATCCCTGGCCTTTCCATTAAGGGTGGAAATAGTGTTCACCACCCACCACCCAGCCTCAATAACTACTTCATAGGGATTGGGGAAGGCCCAAGTAAATTATGTACTAGTAAGACGTGGTGGCCTCCACATTCTGTCATATGGATCTGATTCAGATGATTAAAGGGGGTCTGACAGTAGACGTGGTTGCTTGCGAATCGATGGTGCTCTCGCCATGGAATATCGAGTGGGAGATGGCCAGGTGGTCGACAGTGAATGGGGAAGAGAAGACTGAAGATAGCATGGGGACCACATAAGTAATAGCTAAGGTGTAAGAGGACATAGGTGATGTGGAGCGAGGTGGCATAGGTGAAGAGAGATGAGAAGGGGAGATGCAGAATGTGGGATGGTGAGTGGAGGATAGGTGTGAGGGAGTGAAATTTATAGGAGAGTGGGGGATGTGACAGATAGAGGAGAGATATAGAGTGGGGGACAACTGCCGATGGGACATAGTGGCTACATGTCAACCCGAGATAGGGAAATTATATGAAAATGCGCATATCGAGGCTGCAAAAAGAATTTTGATTCTTCCCCTTTTTTGGGCTTGATGTGTCTCTGGCTGATATGTTGCACCTCCACAAAACCACAGTTTCTTCCCTGGTTAATTCTATATTTTTTAATGAGAGTGTAAGTTGAGGCCCCGATATGATCAACAACCGTTTATCTGAGGTGCGCAAATCTCAACTGCCTAGATTTGCACCGGCCTTATCACTCCACGCCAAAAGGTCACATCGCTCGTTCAACTTAGGATAGAAGCCATATTGTGGGTTTTCCACCCACTTTCTTTCATTCCTATGCCAAAATTCCACTTCCTAGGAAAAACACTCTCGTTCAACAATATGTGTTAACATTAGGCTCCATGGGGGATAGAGTTCTCTCTGTGAGTCTCTAAGAACTCTTCTGTAGATTCATTGCCTTAATGTTGGGTTGTGCAGTCTCCCATTAGAAAAATAGAATAAATAAAAACATAACAATATTTACAATGGTGGGACGCTGACTGCGAATTCAAACGAAAAAGTTTTCTAGAAAGTTCCCATTTACAGGGCCACCAAAAACTTTTCCACCCTCCATGTTCTGCAACCTATAAGTGTTGTTTGGAAATGATTCAAAAATCTTGAAGGGGCTGATCCAAAGGGCGTCAAAATTTTCCATGTTTTCCTTTATCATGTATGGGCGCATCCCATTTAAGCACTAGATATCCCAGCTGGAAATCCCCCTTTCTCATCTTTCTATCAAAGGGTTTCTTGATCTTCCATTGATGTTCATGCGCTTTGTCCAGTACCTGCTCTCTAGTCTGATGGACTTCTACTAGCTACTGCACTCTCCTGATCATATCCTTAGGCTCTTATTGATAATCCTGAAATAACTTTTCCATAGGAAGGGCAAGCTGAGAAACGAAAACAACCTCAAATCCATAGACAAGTTGGAAAGGGGAGAGGCCTAGGGACCTCTTTGTTGTCACTCGATTAACTCACAGAGAAAATTTGAGCTTTGAATCCCATGATTTCTTATTGTCCTCTAATAGTCCTTTGATGATCTTTATCATGATTTTGTTAGAGGAATCTGCTAATCCATTTCCTTGAGGGTAGTATGGGGTAGAGTGGATTAATGAAATCCCAAACTTCTCACAGAATTTGAACAATGGCTCATACTTTAAGGATGTGATGTTATCAGTGATGATTTTGTTTAGACAACCAAACCTTGCCATAATATATTCAAGGAAACCAATGATCACCCGATGAGAAGTGATCCTTGTAGGAATAACCTCTATCCATTTGGTAAAATAGTCTGTTGTGGTTAAGATCCACTTGTGTTGACCACTTGAAGTAGGATGAATTTCCCCAATGAATTCAATACCCCATTGTTGGAAAGGTCTTGAAGCCACCACATGCTTCAATGGGAGAGATTTGAGTTGTTTCTTCCCAGAGAATTTCTGACACTTTATGCAAGATATGAATTTTAAATAGACATCAACGAATAGAGTAGGCCAAAAATACCCAGCCCTGAGAATTTTATAGGCTGTGGTTCTCCAAAAGTGATGCCCCCCACACAGGCTGTCATGAAATTCAAGAATTATTTTTTGGGCCTGATGTGGGTCTAGACATCTCAGAAGCACACCCATAGGGTCTTTCCAATAGAAGATATGGTCAATAAGGAAATACCTTCTTTCTTTGAGTTTTAAATCTCCTTCCTTTCTTCTTCCTATACCATCAGGGGGTCTTAATTCTTGCAAAAAATAAATAATGTCTTTATACCAGGTGAATTGTACCAATGGAGTGTCATCCTGAGGACTGTTTTCGGGTAACTCAACCTACTGATCTTCTGCGAAAGTGTTGATGAAGTTAACCACAAAAAATTTACAATTATATTTGGCCAACAGTTTGGCTAAACCTTGGACTTTATCTATCTTGGTGGGTTTTATTTCTAGATCAAATTCAAGGAGCTGAGCAATCCACTTCCTCCTCCTTCAATCTATGTCGGACTGAATGAGAATGTCCTTCACAGAAGCTGAAGGAACATAAGCAATGATCTTCAAATGAATAACATAAAATTAGAAAGATTTGAGATATTTCACCAAGGCATAGGCATGTTTCTCCATGATGTCATATTTGACCTCTGCATCCCTCAATGCCTTGCTGAAAAAGGAAATAGGTTTCTCCACCCTTCAACATTTTTCTGCAATAAAACAACTTCCACTCTATCAAAATAAGTAAAAGAAAAAATTAGAAAATCCTTGGAATAATGAGTACTGATAAGCACATGTGCCTCAGTCAACACCTTATTTATTTTGTTGAAGGATTCTATGGACTCAACAGTCCATTTTTCTTCGTTCCCCTTCCTGAGTATGGTTGTGATATGATT
This sequence comes from Picea glauca, assembly GCA_000966675.3. Taxonomy (NCBI): domain Eukaryota; kingdom Viridiplantae; phylum Streptophyta; class Pinopsida; order Pinales; family Pinaceae; genus Picea; species Picea glauca. Next base: position 264,122 of record JZKD02S0043280.1, read on the forward strand.
CACTAATCCTACAAAATTGGAGACAAACCTTCTCAGAAAATCGATTTTGCCCAGGAAGGACTGAACTTATTTCCTGGATCTGGGAAGTGGTAAGGATTGAATAGCTTCTACCTTTCTTGAATCAATCTTGACCCCCTCATCTGATACTATATGCCCCAGTAATTTCCCCTCATTCATGGAAAACATAGATTTCTTACGATTTAGGGAAAAACCAAACCTTCTGCATTTCAGGAAGACCTTTCTCAGGTGACAACAATGTTCTTTATCAGATCTGGAGAAGACTATTATGCCATCCATATATATGACTACAAATTTATCCTTTTCTACAATGAAGGCAATATCCATGGCTAGCTCAAAAGTCTCTCCTACGTTCATTAATCCAAAGGGAATTTTGGGATACATGAATGTGCCCCAAGGAGTTTTGAAGGATGTATTTTCTCTTTCTTCAAGCAGGAAAAAAATCTGATTGTAGCTATAAAAACCATCAATCATGGAGATCCTAGATGCACCTGTCACCCTTTTCAATATGTGTTCTATATTTGGAAAAGGGTAATTGTCCTTCTTTCATCTCCTGTTCAGATTTCTGAAATCGACACAAAGTATGATTTCTCCATTATTCTTCCTCACTAGGACCAGGTTGGCAACCTTCTCAAAATATTTCAGGGGAACAATGATCTGGGCATCTAGCAAGCTCTTTACTTCTTTCTCCATAATAGGAAGCAACATAGGATTTATTTGTCTTAATTTATGTCTAAAAGGTTTAGCTTCCTCCTTCAGTGGGATCTTATGCTCAATAACACTGGTGTCATATGTTCTGAGGTATTCATTGGTCCATGCAAATACATTGGCAAATTCCTTTAATAGATCAACACACTCGGCTCTCTTCTCCCTTGACAGATTACTTGAAAACTTGACAAACTTTGGATCCTCCCCTATGTCAATATTGCACTTAGATACACCAGCATTCGCAGTTGGGACTTTAAACTTTACTGCCACATTATTCCCATCGAACAATCTTTACAAAGGAACTAGTCCCTTTGGAAAGTGGTTGTTAGGTAACTGAACTATATGGTGCTTAGCAATTTTATTCAAAAATACATCAGTAGGAGGGTCACCTTCGGAATCATGATCCTGGTCAATGTGTAGTGATGATAACTCATCAACAGACTCGAGAAATTTTCTGATCTCAAGATCATCCTTGAACACCTTCCAATTCTTGATATTGTCAGGTACAGAGGGCCTATATCTTACCTCAACATCATACCTGAGATTGGGTGGCAGAGGGATTCTAAAATTTCTTGCTGAAACCGCCAAAGCATTAGCCATTGTGTTTTCCTCTCTTGGAATAAATGAAATGTTGAAAGCTAAGAAGAAATTGTCAATTAGGTCCCACACCCCATTTCTATAAGTCTTAAGCCTAGGTTTCTTGGCCTGATAAACATTTTTGAACTGATGAACAATTAGTTCAACATCTCCAAATACTTCTATCTCTTCAATCCCCATGTCCTTCGCAACTCTTAAACCTAAAACAAGAGCCTCATACTCTGCCACATTGTTGGTAGCTTTAAATTCTTGTTTGTAGGACAAAGGTATAGTCTCTTGACAAGGTGACACAAAAACCACTCTAGCACCAACTCATTCTTTATAAGAGGCTCCGTTGAAGAACATATTCCATGCAAAGGAAGTTGGGGGAGGTATTTCATGAAAAGGAATGGGTTGCTTTCTAAATTCAAGAGGAGATTCAGGAGCATCAGTGAGATGTAACAAACTAGACCCCAAATCAGTGTCAAATGAAAATATAGGATGATTAGTGGGGTTTTCTTCATCACTAATAATATATGCCAATTGAGCTTCCTTGTAGAGTCTTCTATGCTCCCCCCCAAACAAAGGAATAGTGGTATATGTGAGGTCCATTTTCAAGGTTCCTCCAAGTCTTTTTATGCAAGATCTTAACAAAATCATACGAAACTTGGGGGGAACATCAACCACTACAATTTTCATAACCACACTTTTCATGGGCAGCTGAAACAAGGTCACAACTAGGTCTTTGATAACCTCAAGACATTGCACTTTCCTTGAGTCAAAGGAATATAAGTCATGGTAAGATTTTGTAATTTCCAATCCCAACTCTTCCATGACAATTCTCGGCATGAGGTTATGAAATTCCCTTGAAAACATCAGACAATTATGCAACACCTTATCATGTATGTTCAATGAAGTGAGAATGGAGGGGATGAATCATCTATGTCTTCTATCAGGGGACCTAAGATAACTATTGGCTTTTCATCTTGCAAATTGATTGAGTCCATGGGATGAATCATGGGTTCAAGCATCAATAGTTTAGAGAGGCTCTTTTTGAAATCTTCATGCTTGACCAGCTCTGAAAGGGGTATAGGGATCCTAATATTCCAAACCTCATGCTCAAAATTAAAATAGGAGGGAGGCCTCAAAATTTATTTTACCTCTGGGATAGGACCTTTGGCTATTGGTGGGGAGTTCTGTGTTTCCTTCTCCTTGCTACTGCTTTCTACATCTTCGACAAAATTTTATGCTCTAGTAGGCTCCTCAAAAAAATTAAGCTTTCATTCTTTCTTCTTGGACCTGAGGTTATATCTATTGGGGTTGTCGTTTTACTTGTTCCCTTTTCTTAACTCATTCAGTTGACTATCCATGAGTGATTCCTTGTATGTAGACTGAGTTAAGTGAGGAAAAGAGGAGGTGTCGCCAAGACAGTGAATTTTAGGATCAAGGTCCTCATCCCCTTCTAGCTCATCAACAACAATATTATTTTGGAGAGGGGTCTGTATTTTCTGATCATCTCTATCTCTGGTCCCCTGGTCTCTTTGGATAATCTGAGGAGTGTTGTTAGGCCTCCTATATTTTCCTCTATTATCAACATTTTGGGGATTTCTGAAGTTCTTATTTCCTTCGAATTCAATCTTTTCCATTCTAGGAGAAAGTGATTTTAGTAGCTTGTCCATTTCATCTGTTTGAGGGGGGGGATGGGGGGGACGAAGGAACTAGAAGTTGGATTTTTGGACCTAACCCTTCCCCTATCTCTATCCATTTTACCCCTAAGTTTGTCAGCTTCCAATATATGGGGTTCTACTTCAAGGGATGCATCTTGCATTTGAGCCAAGGAGGTATCTCTTCTTTCTCTCAACAGGAGGCAAAAGTCAGGGATGAAAGAATTAGCATAAGTCATTTTGGCAGATATTTCTATAGGTTTAACTTCGATGGGGATCTTTTTATTCATCTTATTAAATCTCTTCGAGAATTCTGAAACAGATTCCCCCTCTTCCCTCTTAAGTGCCCCAAATTCTGTAATATAATAAAGGAGATCTTTTTAATTTCCCCAATTCCTGAAGAACTCATCATCTAGAGAAACAATCCTGTCAATAGATCCGGGAGGTAGATCCTTGAACCAATCCCTGACATCACCATCAAGTCTCTACATAAAAACTCTCATCCACACATCTTCATTTTCGATGGCATAAATCTTTGTGAATCTATAAAAGGATGAAAGGTGCTCTTCTATAGTTACATCTCCCTCCCCTATGAACTAGGGCATGTACTTAAGGTAATCTATGGCTGGGAGAGCATTCATAGGCTGAGGTAAAACTAGAGGGGTGTATCTAGCATCTAATATTTTAGCCATCCTGTCCTAGGAGGATTAGAACCTATCATTTAAATGTGAACTGGAGGAGAACCAAGAGGAGATGGAGTTCAGAAAGGTGAGGCTGGGGCTATGTTCCTGGGAGAGAAAGGAAACAACAGAGGATTCAGAGAAAAAGCCACAGGGCTTGAGGGAACAAATATTTCCCTCTCTGTCAAAGCATCAACTATAATAGAAGGGGAAGTAGTGAAACTGGGAGTGGGGAAATCAACAGGAAAATTGCCAAAATTTAAGCTCCTAGAAGCTCCAACAGACGGTGTAATGGGAAAATGAGAAACAACTACTGGAGTTAATATAGGAGGATACTAAAAATCATCAGAAATACCTAGTTCGGCAACAAAAGTACCTTCCTGAAGGGTCTGTCATCTTCTAATAACTTTCTCTAGGTTAGCTTAAGGTGTTTCTAAAGGTAGTTGTGGAGTAGACTTCATGTGTCTGCCTCAAGAATCCACAGCTAAAACAATGGAGTAGTGATAGTGGAATCCCCAGGTGCACAGTTGCAATATTTGATGTACTGAGTTTTGATGCACCTTTAAAATCAGTAAGATTTGTCGTTCAATCCTAGAGAAAATCTTCAATTCATCCCTGGTATAGGCGTCAGAAATGTTAGCACAAGAAGTCTACCTCTAGATTGTTGTAGAGGTAAGCCTGATACCCATCATAATTGTATGCCACAGGTTGGTTATTAAAAGGTCAAATGGGCACAATCTCAAGAAAATATCGTCTTAACTCAAAAAACCGGACTAATATTCACAAGAAGGTGAGGTCTTGGTTTAACTTCAGTCAGTAAGTTGTAGTAAGGGTGAGTAGGAGGAAGACTTTAGTAAGAAAATGTAGAGACATGCCATGAACATCAGGCTTTCCAACAGCCTAAGGAAGAAAACTTAAACACAAGGTCCTCTTGGATTCAAATTTCAAGGATACTGAAAGAAATCACAACAACATTACATTCAAACATTCAACATAATATAGTCACAACAACCCATGTGAATTAGTCATTCATGAACTCTCTCAGTAATAGAGGCAAATAAGATGAAGTAAGAAAAGTTGTCTGCTATTAAACAAGAAGTCTCAGGCTACAACACATAACCAGAAAACCAGAAGCTTCATTAAGACTTTACAATATGGGTTATTTTCTCTACCATTGGCACTCACAAAATATGAAGAAGACTCCTATATACTCAGAGCCAAAACAAATACACGATCTCAAGTGGATGCATTGAAGGCATTACATATGCATGCTTCTTGACAGATTGTACATGTAGTCTCTGGTCATACATGAACCTCGGTCATACACAAGCACGTTTCAGAATGGACCTGTAGATGAGTTGATTAAATGACAGTCCTTCCCTGGGCTTTCCATTTATGGTGGAAATGATGTTCAACCTCCACCACCCAACCTCAATAACTTCTTCATAGGGATCAGGGAAGTCCCAATTCAATTCTGGGCCTCCACATTCTGTCATCTGGGTTTGAGCCAGATGCTTGCAGGGAGGTATGACAGTAGACATGGCTACTGATAAAGCGATGGGGCTCTCATCATGGAATATCGAATGGGATATGGCCAAGTGATCGACCATGAATGGGGAAGAGAAGACTGAGGATATCATGGGGACCACACAAGCAAGAGATGAGGTGTAAGAGGATGTAGGTGATGTGGAGCGAGGTGGCACAGGTGGTGAGAGATGAGAAGGGGAGATGCGGCAAGTGGGATGGTGAGTGGAGGAAAGTTGTTAGGGAGAAAAAGTTATAGGAGAGTGGGGGATGTGATAGACAAAGGAGAGATATGGATTGGGGGACAACTGTCAGTGGGACAGAGCAGCCACATGTCGACCTGGGATATGGAAATTATATGCACATGCGCATATCGAGGCCATGAAAATAAGTCTGATTCTTCCCCTCTTTTGGGCCTGATGTGTGTCTCTGGCTAACAAGTTGCACCTCCGAAAAACCACGGTTTCTTCCCTAGACGTCTCTATATTTTTTAACGACTGTGCAAGTTGAGGTCCCAATATGATGAACAATCGTTGATATGAGGCATGCAGATCTCAACCGTCTAGATTTTTGCATGCCTTATCACTCCACGCCAAAAGGGCACATCGCTCGTCCAACTTAGCATAGAATCTAGATTGTGGGTTTTCTGCCCACTTTCTTCCATAACTATGCCAAAATGGCACTTCCTAGAGAAAACACCCTCGATCAACAATATGTGTTAACACAACCTATACCAGTAACCTGAACCATGCATCAACCATGCATCAACCTGTACCTCAACCTATAATCAACCTGTACGATAAACAAGTGCATCAACCATGCACCAACCGGTACCAAACAAAATGTAATCAACCTGTACCATCAATCTTATCAACCAAATCAGATCTACTCATCAAGATTAATCACCAAGACAACTCTCAAAGATGTGCATCAACCAAGCATATCACAAAAAGTCATAATCATCACCAAGATTAATATGTTCTTCTAATAATATACCAATGAAAGTATGTTACATCATCCATAAACCATGTGTCAACAATACTACTAACACGTGCCTCCAACCATGTACCAAATGTTGGCATGTTTTATGGGAAGAGTGTGCTTTTCACTGATGGAAATAAAAACAACAAACCAAACCTCGAGAGAGCATAAGAAAAGAAATCTCATAAGATATAGCGGTTTCAAGAAGTGCAGACAAGGAGGAGAAAAGGTCCAAATCCTTGAACACCTAGAAAACCTTCTAAGTCAGAGAGATCAGAAACCCAGGAGGAAGAGTGACAACGACTGTTGGATCATTTTTGAGTGGAAGAACAGGATAAGATGAAAGATTTGAGATCCCAATCAACCAAATTTTCGTCATCCGTCAGATTGAATTAATGAAAGGATAGGATAAGCAGGGAAAAAAAATTGATAATTTGATCATATGAATTTTCGTTAGCTGTTGGATTGATTTAAGTGGAAGGACAAGATAAGAAAGGGTTGAGATCTGAGATCTCGATCACCCAAATTTTTTTCAATCGTCAGATCGAATTAAATGGAAGGATATGATAAGAAAAGATGGAGAGGCATTGGATTTAATCCAAAGCAAAGTTGCATAAAAGACAGATCGATCCATTGATCTAAGATATTGATCCAACGAATGTCATTCGTTTCGGGTATAAATATGTGAGGAGGTTACCCTCTGGAAAAATCTCATTTTAAGAATTCAGTTTGAGATTTGAAATCCCCAAATCCTGTAGAATCGGAGAGCCGCAATAAATCCTCGACCATCGAATCATCCGAAGTAAATTTCATATGTCAGATCATTCTAAAGTGGAAGGACAAGATAAGTTAGAAGAAGGGCACGCTAATCTCAATGGTTGACAATTAGACACTCAGATCTATGGTCGACAGGGCATATCAGACCCCTCCCCGGAATTTCTGCCTTTAACCGTGGGGGGGGGTCCAAGCTGGTTGTATTTCCCATGTGGGACCCTCATACATGTCACCTCCCTGTGTCACCTTCTGGCTAACCTCCCCTCTGAGAAAACCACCATACCACTCATACATATCACTGCCGCTCTCTGACATCTCAACTCTTTCCCACAATATTGAATGTTCTTTACAGTGTGTACAAGACTGGATTTCCACAGAGTCTTAACTCTTTCCCTCAATAACTTGACTAACTATGTCTTCCTTCAACTACTTGACTAACTATGAATTGGGAATACATTACATTGATTTATACATGAGGGGCTTCTCAAGCCTTCCCTCCATAGCATTCTAGTGCTATCACATCTAATTAAATGCCTCCCTATCACTAAGCCATTATAGTAAATATTTATTTACATCTTTATATCTGAGGCGATGCTTAGGATTTGTACAACTACAACCCATTAAAGGAAAATTTACACTAATCATGTACAAATACAGTGGCTCGGATTTCCTTGTGCCTTTTCAAACTTTAATTATATTAAATTTCATTAAATTTGAGATTTGAACTCAAAATTGAGAAAGCTAGCGCTTCTCTCTTTGGGATATGCTATGTCCTAGTACATTATCATGTTGGTTGTTGACACATTGATGAGTTGGAGAAATGCTCCTGCATCACATGGAAATGTAAGGCATGAAATGACATGACTTGGAATGGCAAGGAAAGGAATTGCTTAGAAAGGCATGGCAAGGCATGGTGTAATGTCCCCAAGGCTGAGCCTTGTTGTAAATCATGTCTACGAAGTATAAATCTTGCATTATAAATTGTAATTATGTTTTATAGTCTAGTGAGACATGTTTATATAAGTTGGTGGGCTTATGTGTTATTAATTTGAAGAGCCTAAGTGTTAAGGCCGGGAGCCTTCTTTTGTATATGTAATCATGCATAACATTAATAAAAATATAAACACCACTACGTGCAGACTGACCACGATGAATGAGTGATGGGGGACTAAGATTCCACATAGTGGGTAAGGGATTGGGGGCTGGAAGGTTGGAAAGAGAGGCTAAGTGTAGAACCTAGGGGCTTAAGTCATTGGGAATAATATTTTAATATTATTCCAAAAGCCATGTGAAATGTGATGTTTTATCCTAAGTTCCTTGGAAGGACAAGTGACTTCCAAATGGGAAGGAACAAGATTCATGGGTGACAAGTGTCAACCCAGGCGCATGCAATTAAAACCAGAGAAGTGAGTCATGCTGGGGGTTCCTCCTCCATTCGACCGTCGATTGTCTGAACCGTGAATCCCATGGCCCCTATATTCGACCTCTGCATACCCTCACACAGCTTGGAAACCAAAAAACCGTAATGTTTTAATGAGAAGCTGAGGTATCAGTCGTCGGAACTGTTTGAGTCTATGTTCGACCTCTACGTTAATTCCTTGTCACGCACCCTGAAACTAGTGACAAACCCATGGATTGAGCCATGTCACCTGTGTACACTGTGAGCCCAGCCCATTTTCTCTTGCAGAGTCGAGTCTGTACCCAAACTATATTTGGGTTGCTACCTTCGGTTTTTCCTGAGTGGAATTGACCAGTTGTTATTGTTGTTATCCTCACCTTGAGGAAATTGGGCTAAAAATGGTTGAAGAAGCAGGTTGTCAGGCCCGTGGTTGAAGAGGTAGGTTGTAAGGCCTATGAGAAACTCCCCCCAGGTGAGAGAGTCTGCTGGGAAGTTGTTTTCTCCCAGAGAGAGTCAAGCACCAGCTACAGAGCTCTGAGAATTCTTGATCCGGCCTATTTCCGAGGCCTAGAGAGGGAGGTGAAGCACCGATGGACTGTGCTTGTGATGGTGTATACTCTCAGGTGGAACAAACATGTGGGGAATGTGAGTTTGTTATTAGTGGGCGTAAGAAGGCATCCTAGGAAGAATCCTTCCCGTTATTCTGTGTAGTTTCCCCTGTAACCTCAGCCTAGACTAGGATTCCTTGCCTTGGGTGGAGCTTAGTCCCAGCTTAGGGGTGACCCACTACTGAGCATGATGAGTAGCATGGTATAAGGATTGGAGGTTCATGGAAGGCATGCATGTGGTTGGTGGAATTACCATGGTTTCAAAGATAAGTATCAACTTATGCTTAATATTATGTTTTGCATGCCAATGATGCTTATATGTGTCATGTATTCCGTTGTGCATATGAATTATTGTTAAAGATAGGGATTAATTACATTAGCAGTAATCTTGTGCCTAGTCTGAATATTAATGTGTTTAATATGAAATAAATGCATGCTATCAATTAAGTATAAGAATGATGTTGTTCCACATAGTAGCATTCTCCCGGCCAGTGGCGTTGATGGCCCGGGGGTCATTACAGTTTGGTATCAGAGCCTAGTTTCAATGCTAAGCCTGGATGGGACGGATAAGTGGTCTTTGGACTAAGGTTTTGAGAAGAAATTGTGTCTGTAAAACTAATTTCAGACCTCAAACTGTATCTGAGGACCAAGGAGTTACTTGGTTGTGTTAAGAAGCTCAGGAGGTGTAGTAGTATTATAAAACTACAGCTGGTGTGGTATATGGCCACAGGGAGAGAGAGAGCTCCACACCAGAAGTGTTGGATCCATAGAATCTATTCGGGAGGAAAGTAGAACCCTCACGACTGTTAAATATGGAGAACATGCACAAGGTTTAAAACCCTTTGGAGTTGCACAAAAGTGTGGAAATCGATACATGAAATCCCGAATTCGTCAGGACCATCCATTGAAAAGGACGTGTGGAGAGTGATCATCCTTCCACTAACTCATGAATTAAAAAGGTCAAAGGGCAAGTTCGTGAGAATTCATGAAAACGTGAATTCGCAATTAGATCACAACCATTGATCAAGGAGAGATCTGGACCGTTAATTGTCCAGGAAGAATTTTGGCATTTTGAGAGTTCGGCTGTCGGGAGAAGTGGATTGTGTTGATGTGCAAACTCCTGAAGCCTAAAATCATGAAATCTCGAAGATTCGAAGTAGTGGGTCAAGTTGATGTCCATGAGATGGAAGTGTACACATGGGTTTGTACCATGTGCCAGTGGGTCGAAAATAAAAGTGAGCATGCTGGGACCTGATGATGTCGTTGAAGGTAAAGTTGACCTTCTTAAGTACACTGCATGTCACCACTATGGATAGTGATAGATTTGCTATGGGCCCAGGGGGAGAGAGGTCATAAGTTTGGGAGTCGGGAGTTGGAGAGGGAAGCGAGTGCGAGAACCTTCAGGACCAAAACCCTGAAACCCAAAACCCTAAAGCCCTGAAATCCCAAAATCTAGAAAACCTTGATGACGGAAATACCATAGTGGATTTCATCCTTTGGAGGATGAGTAAACATGGACCGTTGATCCACCCAATTTTGTGAATTCAGTAATCGGAACTCCGAGAGATAGTTCTGTGTGCTTAAAAATTTTTGAAGGTCGAAAATCCAGGTAGCACCTAGTGGTTGAGCATTTCGTCATGGCATGTGAATGCATGGGTTAGGGACTAAGAAAGAGGGGGATATCATTCGAAATTCATAGAGCTTAACAGAGCTCATAAAATTCATGGAATCAAACCGTTTTCTTATTCACGTTGGTTTATGAATGTTGTAGTTTTATTAAGGGGTTAAGGCCTGACAAACTTTAGTTGACTGCACATTGTGTGTGTAGAGTTCAATGAGTGTCAGGACAGCTGCGAATCGATGCCGAGTATAGAAATGGAAGAGGTGTTGATTGCCTCAAATTTAGAGAATGAAAGAGAAGGAAGGGATGTCAACTTGAGAATCGAAGGATCGAACTCCAATGGGCACAGAAAAGATATGGATAAGGAAGGACATATGATGAAAATCATCGAAAGATTGCAGAGAGAAGCCCAGGCTCATTGAGCCGATAGCCGGAAGCTCATGAGTATCAAGGATCGACAGGGTGAATTCAACTTAAAGATGTTGAAGAACCTGGAAAGAATAGAAAGGAAATTGGAAAAGGAGAGTGGCACAAGAAAAACAAGTTGTCACAGGACTCCTGAGAGAAAAAGAAGATCGAGGAGTGGTAGCAGACATCGTCGTCACTCCCCAAAGAATTATGATAAGGAAGCACATAGTAGTTCAATCCCGTCCCCTACCAGAAAATAGCAAAGATATGGAATGGATGAATTGAAATAGGAGATGAACAATATTAAGCCTCCTACATTTGATGGAGAACATAAGAAGGAGGAAGATGTCGAAACATGGTTTCTTGGCATGAAGAAATATTTCCAACTGCAGAATTATTCCTCTCAAGCGGAAGGAAGAATTTTGATGTATCAACTAAAAGGAAACACATCCATGTGGTGGGATCAACTTGTGAAGGTGAAACATGTTAGAGAGAAATATATCACATGGAAGGAATTCAAGAGGTCTTTCGAGAGAAAATACCTGGCTAAAAGATACTATGACAGAAAGATGGAGTTCTTTGAACTCAAGCTGGGCAGCATGACCATTGATGATTATGAATGAAGGTTTTTGGAATTACTGAACTATGTTCCATTCATCAAAGATGAGGCTGTCAAGATTCATAGGTATCTGAGTGGACTGCCATCTCCTATTGGTGACAAGATTCAGTATGATGATCCTAAGACTATGGAAGAAACAATAAGAAGAGAGAAATGCTTATATGAACAACAAAGAGAAAATCCTACCTTTCGGAAGGCTTGGGATGACTAGAAGAAGTTTAAGAAAGAACAGAGGCCGAAGGGAAACAAACCTCCCTTTTTCAGAAATAGTCCTCAAGGACATCCATCATTTAGAGAATCGAGAATGGCTGAAGTGGGAGAACAAATACTGAGACAGACGCCCATTCAATGTTGGGGATATAAAGAGAACCAGAAATAAAAAGATTGTCCCCATAAAAATGGCAAAGCAAGAGTTGTCCATAATGTTCAACAAGCTGAAATAGTGGAGGACATGGGCAGTATAATGCCAAGGATCTATGCGGACCTGGAAAATAAGCAAGATGAATTTCAGTCATACGTGATTGAAGTGGAAGGTATGATTAACAACCAACCATTTATTATTTTAATTGATTCAGGGGCTATCCATAGTTATATAGACCCTAGAGTGGTGGAAAGTTTGCATTTATCAAGAAGCAAACATGAAAAGTCTTGGTTAGTGCAGTTGGCTACATGAACCAAGAGGAAAGTCACTAAGTTGGTTAAGTCCTGTATGGTGGACATGAAGGGATTGAGCACGAAGGCTAAATTGAATATTCTTTCGTTAGGCTCTTATGACTGTTTAATTGGGATGCACTGGTTGGACCAACACCATGCCCTCCTGGACTGTCGTAACAAGGAATTTACATGCCTGGATGAGGAGGGGAATTTGAAAACAGTCCAAGGAATTCCCAGACCTGTGGTTGTTAGAGAAATCTCAGTAATGCAACTGAAGAAGTGCTACAGAAAAGGCTTTCAATTATTTGCAACCCATGTGGGGGAAATGCCTAAGGATAAGGTGTCAAGTATTGAGGATCATGAGGTACTTTAAGAGTTCAAAGATGTATTCCAGGAAGTACCTGGACTACCTCCGAAAAGGGATATCGATTTCTTTGTGAATTTGATGCCTGGAGCAACTCCAATGTCGAAAGCTTCTTATAGAATGAGTACGCCAGAGCTAAAAGAGTTGCAATTGCAACTTGAAGAGCTTCTAAATAAGGGGTAAATTCACCCAAGCGTGTCACCTTGGGGTGCCCTAGTCCTGTTCATGAAGAATAAGGATGGGACGTTGAGGTTGTGCATTGATTTCAGACAATTGAACAAAGTAATTGTCAAGAACAAGTATCCTCTATCGAGGATTGATGATCTCTTCGATCAGTTGAAGGATGCAAAGATCTTTTCGAAAATAGATCTAAGATCAGGATATCACCAAGTAAGAATAAAGGATGAAGACATCAGCAAGATCGCCTTTAGAACAAGGTATGGTCATTACGAGTTCACAGTGGTACCATTTGGGCTGTCGAACGCACCTACTGTTTTTATGTGCTTGATGAATGGTGTATTCAGGGACTATCTAGACAAGTTTGTCATAGTCTTCTTGGATGACATTTTGGTGTATTCCAAGTCAGAGGAAGAGCATGAAAAACAAATGAGGATGGTGCTGCAAGTGTTAAGAGAACACCAGTTGTATGGCAAGTTGAGAAAATGCTCATTTTTATCAAAGGCAGATCCATTACTTGGGGCACATTATTTCATAAGAAGGGATCATTGTGCATCCTGAGAAGGTTGAGGCCATCAGAGAATGGTCAGTGCCAAGGAATGTGGTGGAAGTTAGATCCTTTATGGGTCTAGTGGGCTATTACCAAAGGTTTATCACAGGGTTCTCAAAGATAGCTCACCCTATCACTTCCTTGCAAAAGAAGGAGAAAAAGTTTCAGTGGACTGAAGAGTGTGAGAAAAGTTTCCAGCGATTGAAGCAGTTGTTAACCAATGCTCCAATATTGAGAATTGCAGATCCAAATGTGGATTTCGTGGTATGCACAGATGCATGTAAATAAGGGTTGGGAGGATTTCTCAGTCAGAATGGATTTGTAATCTATTATGAGTCTAGGAAGATGAAAGAACACGAAAAGAATTATGCCACTCATGATTTGGAGTTGGCAGAATCATTCCTGCTCTGAGGAAATGGAGACATTACCTCATGGGAAGGAGATTTGAATTGAGAACAGACCACAACGGTCTAAAATATTTGTTTGATAAGCCAACCTTAAATTCTAGACAAAGTAGGTGGCTGGAATTTCTGTGTGAATACGACTTTGAGATCAAGCATATCAAAGGAAAGGAGAATAAAGTGGCTGATGCACTCAGTAAGAGGGTGCATGAATTATATGCTACAACCATTAGCATGTATCAGAATGATATTAAAAGTAGAATTCTGGAGACTGCAAATGTAGATCTGCAGTACAGAGAATTGGTAGCCAAGCTATAGCAGGGTAAGATACCATAGAAGATGGAAATTTATAAATTGGAAACAGATGGAATACTGTTGTACAAGAACAAAATTTTTGTACCCAATGTCTAGTGCTTGAAACAAATGATTTTGCAGGACATGCATAATGTGCCTTATGCAGGGGACCATGGATATCAGAAAATAGTAGCAGCGGTCAAGAGACATTACTTTTGGACGGGTATGAAGAGAGAGATCACTGAATACATCACCAGATGAATGGAGTGCCAAAATGTTAAAGCTGAGCATAGGAACCCAACAGGGTTGTTGCAACCTTTACCCATTCCTGAGTGGAAGTGGGAAGTAGTAACAATGGATTTTATTACAGGATTTCCTAGAACAACCAAGCTGCATGATTCAATCATGGTGGTGGTGGACAAGCTTACAAAAGCTGGCCATTTTGTTCCACTGAAAACTATCCACAAAGCAACAGATGTTGCTAATATTTTCATAAAGGAAGTGGCATGATTGCACAAAATTACTAAAACGATTGTGTGTGACAAAGACCCAAAATTCACCTCGAATTTCTGGAAAGGATTGTTCAAAGGATTCAGAACAAATCTAAAATTTAGTACAACTTATCATCCTGAGTCTGATGGACATATAGAGAGGGTGAACAGAGTAATAGAAGACATACTAAGAATGTATGTGATGGACAAACCATCAAGATGGAAAGACTACCTGCACTTGGTAGAATTCGCCTACAACAATGGGTATCATGCATCATTGAAGATGATCCCATTTGAAGCACTTTATGGAAGAAAGTGCAATACTCCAGTGAGCTGGGATAATCCAGCTGATAGAGCAGTAGTTGGGCCAGAGTTGCTCAAGGAGATGGAGGACCAAATGATAAAAATTAAGAAGAATTTGAAAGTTGTCGAGGATAGGCAGAAAAGTTATGCTGATAAGAACAGAACCCATAGACATTTCAAAGTGGGTGATCATGTTTTACTGAAATTGAAAGCTAACAGGAGTTCCTTGAAGCTGGGAAGTTGCACCAAGTTGGCAGCCAGATTTTGTGGGCCATTTGAAATCCTAGAAAGGATTGGGCCAGTTGCATATATGCTTGCATTACCTGCATCTATGAATGCACATAATGTGTTTCATGTTTCATTGCTTAAGAAATATATACCATATGCTAATCATGTTATCGATTGGAATGTGATTCAGGTGGAACAAGAAGGTGTCCTGCAAGTGCATCATGTGCACATATTGGATAGGAAAAACAAATAGCTCTAGAATCGATCTATAGGGCTTGTAAAGGTCCAATCGACCTGGTACGGTCCTGAGGACGCGACTTGGGAGCATGAAGATGTTAGGCGGGCATAGTACCCACATCTTTTTGAAAATTTTGAAAATATTGCAAATGTAGTGTAAAGTTGCACTTAGGACAGTGCAAAAATAAGGGGAGGGGATTGCAATGTCCCCAAGGCCGAACCCTATTGTAAATCATGTCTATGAAGTATAAAGATTTCATTATGAATTTTAATTATGTTTTATAGGCTGGTGAGCCAAGTTTATATAAGCTGGTGGGCTTATGTGTTATTAGGCCAGAGAGCCTAAGTGTTAAGGCTGGGAGCCTGCTTTTGTATATGTAATCATGCAGAACGTTAATAAAAATATAAACACCACTACGTGCAGACTGACAACGATGAATGAGTGATGGGGGACTAACCTTCCATAGAGTGGGTAAGGGATTGGGGGCTGGAAGGTTGGAAAGAGAGGCTAAGTGTAGAGCCTAGAGGCTTAAGTCCTTGGGAATAATATTTTAATATTATTCCAAAAGACATGTGAAATGTGATGTTTTATCCTAAGTTCCTTGGAAGGATGAGTGACTTCCAAATGGGAAGGAACGAGCTTCATGGGTAACAAGTGTCAACCCAAGCACATGTAGTTAAAACCAGAGAAGTGAGCCATGTTGGGGGTTCCTCCTCCATTCGACCATCGATTGTTTGAACCATGAATCCCGTGGCCCCTGTATTCGACCTCTGCATACCCTCACACAACTTGGAAACCAGAAAACCATAATTTTCTCCGGAGAAGCCGAGGTATCAGTCATCGGAACCGTTTGAGTCTGTGTTCGACCTCTGCGTTAATTCCTTGTCACGCACCCTGAAACTAGTGACAAACCCATGGATTGAGCCATGTCACCTATGTACGCTGTGAGCCTAGCCCATTCTCTCTTGCAGAGTCGAGTCTGTACCGAAACTATCTTTGGGTTGCTACCTTATGTTTTTCCTGAGTGGAATTGACTAGTTGTTGTTGTTGTTATCCTCACCTTGCTAAAATTGGGCTGAAACTGGTTGAAGAAGTGGGTTGTCAAGCCCTTGGTTGAAGAGGGAGGTTGTAAGGCCTATGAGAAACTCCCTCCAGGTGAGAGAGTCTGTTGGGAGGTGGTTTTCTCCTAGAGAGAGTCTAGCACCATCTACGAAGCTCTAAAAATTCCTGATCCGGCCTGTTGTCGAGGCCCGGAGAGGGAGGTGAAGCACCGAAATAATGTTCTTGTGAAGGTGTATACTCCAAAGCAGAACATGCATGTGAGGAATGAGATTCTATTAGTATTGGGCATAAGAAGGCATCTTGGGAAGAATCCTTTCAGTTATTCTGTGCAGTTTTCCCTATAACCTCATCCTAGACTAGGATTCCTTGCCTTGGGTGGAGCTTAGTCCCATCTCCGGGGTGAACCACTACTGAGAATGATGAGTAACATGGTCTAAAGTTGGGAGTTTTAGGGAAGGCCTGCACGTGGTTGATGGAATTACCACGGTTTCAAAGATAAGTATCATCTTATGCTTAATATTATGTTTTGCATGCCTGTGATTCTTATATGTATCATGTATTCTGTTGTGCATATGAATTATTGTTAATGACATGGATTAATTATGTTAGAAGTAATATTGTTCTTACTCTAAATATTAATGTGCTTAATATGAAATAAATGCATGCTATCAATTAAGTATCAGAATGATATTGTTCCGCACAGTAACGTTTTCCCGAACAGTGGGGTTGATGGCCCGGGGGTCATTACACATGGCATGACAAGGAAAGGAATGTAATGGAATTTCATGGAAAGGTAATGTCTTCCATGACATATACACTACTACATATTGAAAAATTTGTGACGACTACTTGCGACGAAAGTAACCTTTCGTCGAAAAATTGAAGATAAAGAGTTGATTTTTTTCTTTTTTTCCAAATCCATCCCACATTCTCCCCTCTTGTGACAAAATATTTGGCTATTGTTTCAAGAGAGAGAAAACCACATCTACATCACAAGAGCGACGAACATGAAGATAATGGACTCATGTCTCTCTTACGACGACTGTAACAACCTTAAGTAATTAATCAATTGTCATGATTTTAATAATTGTTTAATGTATATTAGTTTAATTAATTAATTAATTAATTGTCATAGTTAAATAATTGTTGAATCTATATTGGTTTAATTATTTAATTAATTAATTTCATGATTAAATATCTATTTAATAAAATCCATTATAATAAATTATTAATTATTATTTTGTATCGAAAGATCAACCCATTAATGAAAAGGGGATAAGGTGGTTGACACCTAATTGAGGGAGGGTAGTTGAGAATTAAATGAAGGAAGAAGGCGGTGAATGATGGAGGGGAGGATAAGGCAAGGGGGGAGCATTATTTGGAGGGGGATTGTATTATGGGATTTTTTTTATTTTGGAGGATCTGGTTGTGGTTTTGCTGAGGAGCTTGTTGGAGGTCTGTCAGAGGGGGGGGCACTAGGGTTGTTGGATATTTTGGTCTCAGAGGGTCAGGAAACCACAAGGGTTTCTGGCGCTAGGGAGTTGGAGAGGCTCTATTTCTAGCTGGATGGGAGGAAAAGATTCATTTTTCAGGCAGTTTCAAGCAGTCTGCAACAACAAGAAAGAAAGGGACAAATTTCTTCTTCAAGAGGCATTTTAACAGAATTAATTTTGTTAAGAATGAAATTTATGCTATGTAATCTGTTTGTGACTATTTTGGATTGTATAATTTGTGAATTTGATATCTAAACTGATTAAATCTGCTAGTACTTCAACATAAATTTGATAGATTTGTTATAATGCAAACAAAAATAGTTATATTGCAAACACAAATAGAAATTAGATGTCATGTTCAAGAAAAGAAAAGTAATTTAGATTAAAATTTACTATTTAACTTTGAAGCCTTAGTAAAGGTCTTACACATGGTATCAGAGCCCGGTTTCAAAACTGAAACCTGGGCTAGACCACACACAATACTGATATTTTGTCTTTGTGCCAACATGGTCTTCGTCTGCAATCCAATTTGGGTTGTTACAATCATAACGTTATATTACTGTAAAAAAAAATAGAATATATAACCCATATACAAAATTCCTTCTAGTCTAGTCCTCCAGTCCCGGAAAAATAAAAGCAAGAAGCATTGTCTGCCTTTACAAACTATAAACAAATATATATAATATCAACCTTGATGAATATAGAATTCATTTAATTCACCAACATATACCTGAATTACAACTTTGTTCCAAATCTAACTCTATATTCCATTCTAAAAATAATATAAACATAATTTATAGGTCTAATCTACTACTTTCTGAAATTGGATTTTCAAAATTATCAAAGATAAAACTAGATAGAATATATTTCCTAGCCAGCTCATAACGCATGAAAAGTGAAAATCAAGTTGCCTGATGGAGACAACACTTTCTTCTATAACACCCACCCTGCCATAACCCATTAGGAAAAAATAGATAAATAATTGTAACTGTAATTCTTTCCAGAATATTTTGACCCACTAAAATCAAAATAAACTAGAAAATTCCATTACTGAATTATTCACTTACAAAAATGAAACAAAAAAAAAAAAGAATATGACATTGTTAATCTATTTTGATTAATTTCAAATACCAAATTTGATTAAAAAAAAAATGGTCTCTGTAGCATTTCAAACACATATTCATGGTGGCAGAGCTACCAGAGAACCCACACTTATTGTTGCACAAAACATGGCCTTCTAGAGGTTGTTCGCCTTTGTCCTCCCCCATATTCTTCCAGCTTTCTTGTGGCATTAAAACCCTTGTAGGAAAGATTCCAAGAGGAGAAGAAAATATTTGTTGGCTCTAAGGCCAATCTCCACTTCACAAGCTAAGTGCACTTGCCATACATAACACACGAGTTATCACATGAAACGCAACACACATAGTCTACTAATAGAGAGCCAAAGTCCACCAAGGTTAGTTCCCATGCAAGGCACTGACGAGGAACCGCAACTAGCCAAAATAATTGCACATCGCGTCACATAGGTCTGCAGAGAACGAGTGAACAAACACCAAGCATCAGGCCAATTCATAAGGGAGGATCCATAAGGGGCATTCTTTGCTCAAGGGGTATTATTGTTGTTTTGCTTACAAAGAAGAAAATATTGGTCAAGGGCCAATCTCCAATTAACAAAAATCAAGCACGAGTACCTGTATCAACATAGAAACCAAGGTTCAACATGAAACACATTTAAATCACTAAAATCCAATGCCAAACACAAGAGGGTAACCAACGAGCTATGTTTTCATGCCCATGGGACTCGAAACCCCGACCTGTTGGTCAAACGCATCAGGGAAAGATTCCACGGACCCAAGAAACTCCAGTTCCAAAGGCATGGAGGATGAGCCGCGAGGAGGTTATGTATTGTCTAAATCCAAATCCACATATCAAGCACAATCAACACATAAATCACCAAATCCAAGTGCAAGCACCGATCCCTTTATGCACTAGTCAATACGCCAATTGAGCCAAGCACATACAACACAACGCAGGTTCAAACAACACAAAAAAACACAATTCAAAGACTAGCATAGCGTGCCCAAGATGCAAGACACATGGAGAAGGAACCCATGAGGAAACCTTACTTTTATCTATGCATCGGGTGGGAAATTCAAATCTAAACATATGCCCAATTTCAAAGCACACCGAAAACTAAAACTGAAATCTTAGGCTGAGAATTTCAGAGAATTTATATGTCATATGCTGGTGGTGGGTGAATTATTTCAGGGTTTCTTGATGTCCAGTCTACGAAAAAGATTTGAATAGTAGGAAGTAAAGTCTCTATGTGCACAAAGCCTAGTGCATCAAACACCAGGTCACAACCAGAAGGAAACCCCTGCTGCAGTTGCAGAAAGGGGAGAGGTGGCAAGAGAGGTAGGGAGCCTTAGGGTTTGGTGGCAAGCAAATGTAGGGTTTGGGAACTGAGAGCAGAGGAAGAAGGGCACGTGGGCCTCATGCGAGGACCCATGATGCCCTACCTTTTAAAAAAAAAATCAAATTATTTAAAAAAAAAAATTGTTGTTATATTTTATTTTCTATTTTATTTATTTAATTTTTTTATTCATTTAAATTTAAATTAATTGTAATTATTTTAAAATGTGATTAAAAAAAAAAAATTAATTATTTTATTTAGGGTAAAGTTTAATTATCTTAATTATTTATAATTTAATTGCTTTTATTAGTGTAAAGTTTAAAATGTAATTTAAATTAAAATTAAATTTTAATTATCCCAATGGGTTTGATTTTAAAATTTAAAATTTTATTTCAACTAATGATATTAGTGATTAATTAACTAGTGACTAATTAATTAGATTGATAAATTAAAGTCAGTAATTAAGTACATATTTAATGATTAACTATGTTCAAAATCACATTAAATAGTTCTAAACAAAAAGTTTAAGGACTTGAACCATGACACGGGGGGAGGGGGCTTCACGCGCACTTGGAAGGTAAGTTAGAGAAATAGGCAAGTGTGGTACAGTGCTAGCGTAGCTACCAGGCGAGAGGGTTAGTAGTTTTCTTAGGCTAATACATCGAGCTTAGATGCTTTAACCCTAACCTAGCCACTTCCCCTAAAGAGAGTAACGTCTGTTTACAGACAAGTAAAAAAATCTTACGCCTAACCCTGTTTTCAATTTTAAGTTGCAAAAATGTGAATTTCCTTAGACTCTCTGTGAAAAACTTTTGGTTGATGAAGATTCAATTATACAGGCTGTTTAGGACCTAAGGAAATCAAGGCAGAGGGGCATCGTCGCAGGGACCACCAGTGCCGCCACCATCATGGCCTGAATTAGCTCTCATTATGTGCTCTTTGGAGGCCATACATGAGACTTTAAAGGTGCGTCAGCTAGTAGGGATCGAAGTGGAGCCCACACCATATGGAATGGGTAATCCTAAAGCATCGAGGGATTCAGGGGGAGGGCCTCCACCCGAAGACATCACTAGAGAACTACAGAAGATTAAACTTCCAGAGTTCATCAACGGTCATGCTAGTGAACGTGTAGAGGCATGGTTGGAAGGAATGAAAAGATGTTTCGCCTTAAGAGACTATGCTTCCACATCAAAGGTGAAGATAGAAATCTTTTAGTTAAGGGGTACTGCCTTGAACTAGTGGGCAACCTGGAGAGGCAGTTGCACCTTACCCCGGACAATGTCTCTTGGGAAATTTTTGAGGAAAGGTTCCGAAGGAAATATCTACCATCTTACTACGAGGAACAAAAGGTGGAATAATTTCATGCTCTAGTACATGGAAACAGGACCATGGAAAAGTACGAGATCAGGTTCATGGAGTTGGTGAAATATGTTTCATACATGGGTAATGACCAATGACAGGCATAATTCTTTTTCTATGTGTTAAACGCTAAGATAAAGGCCATGGTACAGATGTGGAAACCGTCGTCAGTAGCGGAAGCAGCTGAAAATGCACGTTATGTTGAGGAACACATGAGATTAAATGGAGGTATGTGATCTACCTTTCCACATCATCCTGGATTTGTGGGGAAGGCCGCTAGGACCTTCTCTAGGGGAGGGAGCTCTAGGTCACATCCTTATGGTAATAGAGTTGCACCAAGGAAAACTGCTACATGTATTTCACTGGCATCAAGTGCAGCATCCCACTCATCACCAACGACACAAGAAGGTTCACAAACATCTCCGAGAGAAACTTTTAGGGACAGGGGTTCCAGGGGAAGGAACTCATTTCATAGATTGTCATAGAGCAGTGTGCAGGTTCCATATCGTGTTACATGTTGGGGATGTGGAGGAATCCATTACCAGCATGAATGCCCAAAGTTGCAAGCAGGATTTGTTCATAGAGAAGGAAAGGCCCCGATGGGAAGAGAAAGTGGAAGCCACTAGATTTATGGAGCAGTTAATAATTGCCAGGCAGAAAACCAATCTACGGTGGTGGATTCATCAAGTACACTAAATCATATCAATGTTAAAATTTTATTTAATTCTGGTGCTATAGATAGTTTCAGTTCACCTTCTATATTAGAAAAGAGTGGGTTGGCAACCTATGAGCATGACGACTTTAAACAAGTCGATATGGCTTCGGGGGAAAAATAAGCGATAGGACCTAACGTTGATAATTTTCTAGTAGACCTGGGAGTGTGTACTACCAGGTTGAAGGTATACGTCACTTCTCTCAGGATGTATGACCTAATCATTGGAATGAATTGGTTAGAATCCCATCGATCTATGGTAGATTGTTTCGCAAAAAGGGTTCTTTGTGTTGACGATGAAGGAAGGCTAGTAGATATCCACGGTGTACGGAGAAAGGTGTCTCTACACTTTATCTCAACTATGCAGGTTAAACGGTGCATGAGGAAAGGGTGTCGACTTTATGTAGTGGAAGCAGTGACTGAAAAAAAATGACCCTCCTTAGATCAGTACCCAGTATTGTCAGAGTTTAAGGATGTTTTTCCGAACAAGTTGTCAGGGTTAACTCCTGATAGGGAGCTTGATTTTACTATTGAGTTAAAAAATGGTGCATAACCAATTTCCAAGACTCCGTATAAGATGATAGCGCCAGAACTTTGTGAGTTGCAGATGTAGCTGGAACAACTACTCGACTTAGGGATAATAAGGCCCAGTGTCTCACCTTGGGGTGCACCATTAATTTTTGTGAAGAATAAGGATGGCTCCTTACCACTGTGTATAGATTACAGAGACTTGAACCATGCTACAGTGAAAAATAGGTACCCAATGCCAAGAATAGATGAAATCTTTGATCAGATGAAAGGAGCAACAATATTCTCAAAAATTGATTTGCAATCAAGGTATCAACAGTTAAGGATTAAGGAAGGCGATATTCCTAAAACTGCCTTTTGAACTCAGTTTGGGCATTATGAGTTCGTTGTAGTACCTTTTGAATTGACCAATGCGCCAGAAGTATTCATGAGCCTCATGAACAATGTATTTCAGAAGTACTTAGACCGTTGTGTACAAGTCTTTCTAGATGATATCCTCATCTATTCCAAGAACAAAAGAGAACATGAGGAACACTTGCGAGTGGTGTTGTCCTACATTAGAGAGAACAAATTGTATGGGAAGTTGTCGAAGTGTTCCTTCTTCCAGAAATAAATCCACTATTTAGGTCATATCATTTCCAGCGAAGGAATATTTGTGGACCCAGAAAAGGTAAAGGCCATTATGGAATGACCAGTGCCGAAAAATGCTCATGAGGTAAGAATCTTCATGAGGCTAGCAGGTTATTATCGGAGATTTGTGGAAGATTTCTCTAAAATAGAGAAACCCATCACCACTTTGCAGCGCAAGGGGGTCAAGTATGAATGGACAGAAGAGCGTGATAGTGCATTCATTGAGCTTAAGAGGTTACTAACTAGTGTGCCAATTCTATGAGTGTCAGATATGGAAAAGGACTTCATAGTCTGCACAGATGCCTCGAAGAAAGGCTTGGGGGCCGTGCTAATGCAGGATGGAGGAGTGATAGCTTATGCATCAAGGAAGTTGAAGAAACACGAGTAGCTTTACGCTACTCATGATTTAGAGTTGGCAACTATAATGCTAGATCTGAAACTTTTGAGGCACTATCTAGTAGGGCGAAACTTTGAGCTCAAAGCGGACCATCAAAGTTTAAAACATCGCTTCACTCAAAGGGATCTGAATGCCGGGAAAAGGCCATGGAGTGAGTTTTTGAGTGAATACGATTTTGGTATTTCATACATCAAGGGAAAAGAAAATGTGGTCGTGGATGCCTTGAGCAGGAGACCACGTGTCTTCTCCTTGGTACCCTTAAAAGTCAATCAAGACCACGTGTCTTCTCCTTGGTACCCTTAAAATTCAATCTAAGGGAACATGTGTTGACGCAACTCCTTGGAGATAGTTGGTATTTAAAGGTTACTTCAAACCTCCAGAGTGGAAGGCAATTAGATCCAAAGTATGAAGGATATAGTCTAGAAGTAGACGAACTATTGAGATATCGAGGAAGGATGTACATCCCCAAAGGTGGGGATATTTGAAACATCATATTGAAGGAAGCCCATAGAGCACTTTATTGTGCACATTTGGGTGTGAAGAAAATGTACGCAGACATGAGGAATCTATTCTTCTGGGTAGGCATGAAGCGCGATGTAGTCCATTTTGTCGCCAAATTCCTAGAGTGTCAACAAGTGAAATCCAACTACCATCATCCGGTAGGTCTCCTACAACCACATGATGTTCCTATGTCCAAGTGGGAAGTCATTTCTATGGATTTTGTTGTGGGATTGCTGCTCACATCTCTTAGACACAATGTCATTCTTGTAATAGTTGATAAGTTAACCAAGACTGCTCATTTTATTCTAGTTAGAGACACTTACGATGTCACTGATGTGGCACGTGTGTTTGTAAGTGAGGTCATCTGTTTTCACAGGATACCTAAGAAGATCATTTTAGATAGGGACTACAGATTCACTTCTATATTTTGGACAAGTTTGCAGTCAGCGTTGGGGACTCAGTTGAACTTAAGCACAACTTATCATCCTGAAATGGATGGGAAAACTGAGAGAGTAAATCAAGTTATGGAAGACATGCTTAGGATGTATGTTATGGATAATCAAACACATTGGGAGAAGTACCTACCTTTGGTAGAGTTCGCCTACAATAACAGTTTTCATAGCTCCATCGGAATGCCACCCTACGAAGCTATGTATGGAAGATCATGCAGAAAACCATTGATTTGGGAAATATTAGAAGACCAAGTAATAGTTGGGATAGAATTGATTCAAAATATGGAGGAACAGGTGATTCAGATTAGGCGGAGACTAAAAGAAGAAGAGGATAGACAAAAATGTTATGCAGATGCACACAGGACTAAACGAAGTTACAAAGTGGGAGATCAGGTTTTCATTTGTATCAGGCCTAATAAGAGTACCATTTGGTTCAGGAAGGGGACAAAGTTGTCACCTCGATTTATAGGACCATTCAAAATTATTTTGATTTCAATACCTTTAACTTTATTTATATCTAAATAAAAGTGTGGTATATAACATACTTGAAAATTTTGATGATAGATTGCTTGACACTTCGAAGGAAACCAAATAAAGGATTACCAAACATGACCAACAAAATCTAGGCTAGGGAGGCTACTAGAGGTTACAGTCATGAATCGTAAGTACCCAAACATCTTAAGAATATTATTTGTATCTCCTTACAACTTTCAGTTTGTTGTAGCCAAAAACATTAAAAAAACATTCTCTTATGCAATGTCAGGTGACGACTTCAGAACTGAAACCACAGAGGAAGACATCCAACTTGGTTACAAGTACGAATATAAATTCGTGGTTTATGGTAGCAAAAGCATGGGGAAAACCACAAGATCCATTTTGTGGGATAAGGTAAATAAAACTCAATCTACATTAACCTTTCATTACTTATAAAATACACAAATGTTTGATATCATCCATAACTTTAATTTCATACTTTTTTTTAATCAGGGGAGCAACACTATCAATCAAACCATTAGCATTGGAGCACAAAGTGTTGATACTGCAGTGTGGCTAGAAGATCATGATGCTCCCCAACAACCCCATACCAGTGGGGTGCAACCCCAAGATGTTCCTATGACTGAGGCCCACGCTGGTAAAATGATTGTATATTAATCATATACTTAATAATTTTGTACTTATAAATTTTGTACTTCTAATTTTTATTATTTATACATTTACGATTTTGTCCTTATAAATTTTTTCATTTCAATGGAAGAGAATTTCATAGTTGAGACTCCTTGACCTGAAGATGATCAGGAGAATAGGGCATTCATTCCAACGGTGTCGACTAGTGGACTAGTAGGTAAATAATTACATTGTAGAGGTTTCTTTTCATATTAATGAACTACTTCAATGATATTTAAAAATTGGCCATATAAATTTAATATATGTTTTTTTTGTAGGAGATGTCCCCTCACAACAGCCTCCATGTTGTGGGTACAAGACCAGGCGTGTTAGGCATGAAAGGACTAAAGAAACATCAACTATTGAATAACACCCAGTAAATGAATACATGGACATGGATGAATTACTTAAGAACTGGAAAACACAAAAGAAGACTAAAATAAATTGATCATGTATAATAATTTTATAAGACAGATAGATATATATTATATAGCTAGTATGTTTGTAACATATTTTGAATGATAAATATCATTTATAAAAATTATTTTTTATGACAGATGCCTTTGAATGTTAAACCTCATTTATAGCTTTACAATCACTTTTTATCAATTTTGAATATTTTTAGTGCATATGTTTAGTAGAATATAGATTTGTTATTGTGGAGTTGAGAGTGATGTATAGGGGAAGGGTCCATTCGAGCTTCCACCTTCACGTGGTTGGCCCTGTTCAGTATATAAAAATTTATTGGAGCCTATTATTCTTGGACCAAACCTCTCTCGATCCAACGGAGCAACGAGATAGTCGATGTTAACTTCGTTGTTGCTCCTTCAGGTTGAGGGAGGTTTTCTCCAAGATCAGATGGCTCCAATAAATTATTCATGAAACCAAGAGGAGATTATCCATTCCATCGCAACTAAGATGTGTCTGTGTGTGTTTCACTATTTAATCTCCTCTCATATGGATTTTACAAAAAAGAATATCAATGGTGTTTACTATTCGCAATATTTTCAGTTTTAATTTCTATTAGGATTTATTGACATGTATTAAAAGTATTTTTGGGTGTTTACTAAAAAATAAATATAATTCTATCTTTATTTACTATAGTATGCAGTTCACGCATTTGCATATGCTCTAGATGTTGTATCAATGAAATGCTACACATTAGAATATCAAAGATCAGGTATGTCTTTTCTTTTTTCTTTTGTTATGACTTCTTAAGGTTCCTTTTATTTATTTATTTTTACATTACCATCATTTTTGGGCCATTATGGGTCCAGTCATTCTATCTAATAAACCACACCCAAGTATGTAGCATATACGATTCCCTTTAGTTCATCATATCATATGATTCACACAACTAGTCTAATACTTCAACTTGGTTTTTTGTGGTTGTGTATAAGTAATCCCCTGGATATCATAGTATAAGCATAACCATAATTATGCAATAGAGTATTTTAAATGAATGAGATATAGATACCACTTCCGAGTATAAATTACAAATCATAGGCACCAATGAACCTAAATACTCATCTTGAGTTCCAAGAAGATGGAAAAAAAAAATCTCACAAGCCTAAAAGTGGATAGGGGATTGGGTGCGTTACACCAATGACCTTTATACAATCCTATGATATTTATTACTCTCCTGTGATATTTATTGTAATATTTATTATTTTGTTTTAGAGTATTGATTTATAAACAAAGAAAAGTATTCCACCCTTACCTCTAGAGAAAGAGAAGTTAGAAGTTGCACTACACTCAAATCATTGAATCTATCTAACAATTCCTTAGAAGATTCCATTCCATATTCACTTGGGTATTTACAAAATCTCATGGAATTGGATGTGACCCCAATTGTTTTCATTAACATTGGCATGAACAAAAAAATATCTTTGGAAAGACTTGAATCCCAATGGGAGAAATATTAATTAACTGAAAAATCATTGTTAACACAAGATGAGATCCATATTGCTTATTAAATTTGAGAAATTTATTGTGAACAAAAATTACTAGCTAGCAAAAGTTCAAAGACTTGGCCAGATAAACAAGGAATCAAAACTTCAAATTTTAAACGAACCTATCCTCTAAATGAAATATCTCTTACTATCATTTTTCTGAAATATATTATTGTAACATATACAAAGGGTGACAAAAGGGGAGTAATTATACTAGATAACATGGGGAAAATCTAAAATGGCGGAAATAAGTGGTATGCAAGAGGTGTAATACTCATGACACACCCCAATTCCAAGAGAGATAGAACTCAAGTTATAAAAGAAACAACCAAAGTATGAGACAAATGAAACAATATTAACACACCTAGAATTTTCAACATCTCAACAATTCTATGGTGGTCATAATTGTAATAACATTTATTTATTTATTTTTATATAATAAGTGATTGAGGATATCCAGAGTTAAATCGACTTTGTATTTGTAGGGAAATTAAAGTATGTGTGTGTGCACACACATTCAATTGGGTCTAGCTCGATGGTTTGGGAGGAGAAATTTTATCCTCCCCACCTAGGCCTAAATCCAGACACATGCATACACACACATTCAATTAGGTCTAGATTGGTGATTTGGGAGGATAAATTTTATTCTTCCCACCTGAGCTCAAATCTTGCTTGTGACACATTCCATTCTTTACACATTCAATTGGGTCTAGCTCGATGGTTTGGGAGGAGAAATTTTATCCTCCCCACCTAGGCTTAAATCTAGACACATGCATACACACACATTCAATTAGGTCTAGATTAGTGATTTGGGAGGATAAATTTTATTCTTCCCACCTGAGCTCAAATCTTGATTGTGACACATTCCATTCTTTTTTAGCCAATTATTGTTGAATATGTAAACCATGAGAAATGTCTATTCT
>JZKD02S0043280.1:297874-308023 GCA_000966675.3 Picea glauca
AAGCATATTGTAACCATGACAAAGAAAATTAATATAAATATAAAATGAAAAAAATTGAAGCCACGACATACAATTTCAGAGTATTATCTTACTATATTGCATAGGGTTCACTCCGTAGTTATTATTTCCACTTAATGTGGCTATATTTTAATATTTAAGGTGTCAAGACTCACTAAAAATGGATTCTTCCACTTATCTTTTGTATGTTTCAACAAAGACCTTCCCAAAGGTTCCAACTTATTTTGAAATCCCTACAAATTGTAGTAGTCTATTTCCTCAAGATTTTATAATTGGGTTTGCTTCTTCAAATAATATGAATATATTGAAGAAGAGTTTGAAATTTCCCTTTTATATATTTCTGATTCTGATTCTTAACTATGATGGATTACAAGGTAAACAAGTCCTCTCATTATGCAACCCTTGTTTCCATGCCTATTCCTAGGGACCTGTTTAGCTAGAAAGGTAGAACTGGATTCTCGAAATGTGTATATCATTTACTGATGCATAGTTGTGGGTACCTAAATGTTTATGTGCACACTTGTATTGGTGTATGGGTGGCAATTCATATAGAAAACGAAGCAATAATACTACAAGAAATCACATCATCCATAATTGGTTGTCGAGTCCTCTATCTCTTCATCTTCCTGATGTGTAAAATTTAAACTATTATGACTAATCAAGATATGAATAGATGGGATGAAAAATTCCATGACTCTATTAGAACTAAGTAAATTTCCTAGGATGAGGGGACAACTTACAAAGGTAACCACAAAATCACTTCAAAACTGAAACTAGCTTTTTCAGTTCAAAGATAGATCTTTCTTGTCACCTGGTCTCTTGGAAGATGGATCTTCTCTTAAAGGTTCAATGGCTAGGTTTTGATTTTATGAGAATATTTATGGGGTTTTCTCGCAAGAAGAAAAGGAAATTGTTGGGAAATGGAGTCAACTCTGAAAACAATTGAAACAATGTTTGGTAGGTAGAGTTCTCAAGGAAGAAAAGGAAAGGTAGGTGATGCAATTTAAGTCTTTTAATTTGTTTTGATAAAATGCAAGAAAGAAGAAACATATAACATCAATCAGAGCACCATAAGAGATGAATTTTGATGAGTTAAGAAAGAAAAACATAGTTCAAAATTGATTGAATCTAAAGAAACATTTAAATGAAATTCAGACCCTTTAACATCCAATTTTAAACATATGAAAGGTTGTAGATGAAGGGAAGGAAAACTAGAAAAACATACATGAAAGGAAAAACATACTTTAGGTCATCACCACATGAATCTTTGGTATGAAAAAACTTTGGACACCTCCACTTGTATTCTTTCAAATTCAGAAATTGTTACAGTGATCAATACAATTTGTCCTTTGTGCTTTTGCCAACCATGAATACATCAAAACCTACAATATTTATACAACAATTCATTTCATTTGGTTTGAACCAATTACAATAGAATAGAAAAATTCAGTTCACAAATATGGGATTTGTGGATATTCCTGCATTTTTATCCTTTATCTTCGTCCTTTGACTTTGATTGTATGTTCATTTGATTTGCTGCCTTTTTGTTGATAGCTGGAAATAATTTACTCAATCTTGGGAAATTATATTTGTCTTTCCCAATATGACTATTTCCTTCCATTGCAATTCAGAAGGAATCTCATAACTTGTCATTTCCTTCATTAAAATTTTCAAGTCAATACAAGTGGCATATGACATGATAGGTAGACCAAGTTTGACTGTCTTAAAATGATTTAGAATTTCAAAATCTATACTCAGTTTATCAACTAAAGTAGCCCCTTTCAAACCCTCCTCAAGGGTTTCAAATTTGGAGTGGTCCATTCTTGACTGAGTCAAGAGTGAATTATATTCTTGTTGATCATGAAACTTACCTTTACCATCCCAAAATGATAGAAGGCCCTTTACGACCAATTCTTCAAATAAATTCTTGAAATCTTGCACACTTTGTTCCATCTGTGTTTCTTTATTCACAAATGATTTCAAAAGATCATGTTTTGCAATAATCCTCCTAGACCAGATGATCAATGAAGTCATGTCTTTTACCGCAACGGTATGAATATTTATAGGAGGAATTGATTTGTGAATATTAATGGAATTTTTTGCTCATTCAAATGGATTTTTGGATATAGTCTCATTAACAATAGTGCATCTATGCCTGGTTGTGATTGCTATATTATCCTTATCATTTACAAAATTCAAATATTATCTAAATTTAGCATCCTCAGTAGCTATATAATCCCATATGATATGTTTATCTCCTTGCAACAAAATTTTACATCTTAATCTTGAATTCAATTTATTAATCTTCTTGTGCAAGGCTACTTTTTTCCTTTTGAACTTGGGATATCTTTTCATCCTTTGTGTGCACTTCCTACTCCAATTTCTCCATATTTTCCTTTAATCCTTTAATATCTCCTTTTAGACTAACTTTTGACATAACCTGAACAATTTCCTTAGTGGTTGATCCATTTCCTGTAGAAGGGGCTAAAACCATGGCTCTAGTCACCAAATCTACTTTTTCTTAAGACCATTCCATCTTTTCATTTTCCATCTCCAAAATATTATCCTTATAATCCAGTGCTTCTTTTCAAAATGTTTCTTTCTCCTTCTCTAAAGCTACAAATTTTGTTGTCTGTGGGTGTTCTGTAGCAAGCATATTCAACTTTTTTTTCAAAATCTGAATTATTTTATGTTTTTCATCCAATAAAGACTTCAAACCTTGATATCCTTCAGACTCAAGCCTTTTAATTTGAGTCTGCCAAGCTTTGTTGGCTTCTTTTTATTGTCTTAGTTGTCCTTCTAATTTTGCAGCAAAGGATGTCACCTTTGAATTTTTTAAATTTAAACTCAATTAATCAGAATATAACAAATCACTAGCCTACTTATGGAATTGAACTTTCTCGGGGGCATTTATATTTTCATATTTAATTTTAATCTCAGATACTTTATCCTCCTCTACAACTACAATATTAAAAGTTTTATTTTTTAGTATCCTTCACAATGAACAAGGAAGCTTTCTGTTGAGAAAGGTTTTCCACTTCAGGAAACACATCCCTCATTTCACCCAAGGCCACATTTCTTTTTTCATCATATTGTTTATCTAGGTCTTCTCTGGACTGATAGGTTGTTTCAGGTGCTTTATCAAAATAATATTTTTTACTGTAAAAGGCTCTTAACATGCCTTCACTTTCAAGTTAAATTCTTTCATCAATTTCTACAATACTGGTACGACTTTCCACAATGTTCAAATTCACTTGATATATGGGTCCTTCATCTTCCAAATCTAAAATCTTCTTTGGACAAACAATTTTCATTTTATTTTTAGCATTTTTTTCAACATCAATATCCATAGTCTCTGAATTGTTTCTTTTGTTGTACAAATTGGATTTGGGAATTTTCATCACTAAATTTTGAGGAGCTTGTTGTGTTTGTACTTTATGCAAAGGTTCTTTCACATCAATACACACTTCTATATTAGCGAATTTGTCCAAGCCTTCAACATACTCATGTTCATAAAGTGATTTTTTATTCATCTGTCTTCTCTTGGATATGATATGATGTGGATCATATTTTCTTCCTTGTATTTCTGAAAAACCAAAATCTTTTAGTTTTACCTTAACATGTGATAAACATGATATGGACTTAACAACAAAAGGACCAATAACAAAGGATATTTTAATGTTAGAGGCTCTATGCAAATTGATGAAGTTCTTTATCTCAGAGACGATTCATTGTCTGATGAACTCAAGAGAAAAAATCCTGGGAAATAAGAAAACATGTAACAAGTAAGGAGACTCATGAAAACCATATACCCAAATCACCGTTGAATGCATAAAAAGTACCCAGTCTCGTACTCTATTTTCTAGATTTGGCTGCAGGTGAATTTTCATGTCCTCCAAAACTCTGGATAAACTTGCATTAAAAATCAGGAAATAGATTCTTGACATGACCTTGTTGATGAATATGAGAAAAGTGATTATTTTACATTCAATAGATACAAAAGTTGGTTTAGGGATTTCTCTATGGTTACTTAGAAAAAATTTAACAGATATGTATAATATATGGAATTTCTCAAAGAGTGGAAATTCACTAGCTTCTTGTGAATGGTGTCATCTAGGAATTTATCAAAATTAATTTAGACTGACTAACTAGACTATGTCTTGAAAAAAACTAAAAGAAAACCAAACATGACTTCAACAACATATTTATCACTATTTAAACCTTGGACCTGACTCAACAGGGAATAAAACCCCTAAACTTCAATGATCATCATGTTGATACTCATTGGTAAGGATAGACTCTCTGGAATTTGTTCAGGTTTAATGATTTTTTGTAGAAATTGAGTTTTGAGCTCTGGATGACATTCTCTATAAACCCTAATCATTGTTTCTTCATTGAATGACTCAAAATTTATGGAAAAAAAATTTGGTATATTGAGTGACTTTTGAAGTGATAAACTATCTATTCTACATATGACTAGATGCCCCTGTTTATTGACAATTACCCTTTATGAATGGGAATATTGATCAATGCACCAACCTATGAATTCAGAAAATCGGAAAGAAATATCGACATCATATGGGAAAATGGAGGCCTGGACTACTAAAAATGGAATATTTTTTCATTTTATATCATCCAAGTTTCTTCCATACACAAAAATGGGGGAAATAGTGATATCAAGATCAATTACATCTACATATCTATTAATTATGGCATCCTCATTAACTTCAGGGTATTTCTTTTCTACTGAAAATACTATGGGATCCATCGAGATGGGATAAATACCTAGAAGTGAACTATAATGGTGAAAATTTGGGTTGCAATAGAAAATGGCGGTCACGACAATGTTCCAATGGTTCTTGTGTTTGAAAATAATAAATAATGAAAATGTCACATCAACACTTTATATTTTTGAATTTTTGGAGATGTGGATTGGTGGTTTTGGAACAACCCACTTGTCATTCCACAATCAACCTAACACTAGCATGTACTCCACAATGAAAACCATGGTTTGGATTGTGAGACCATGCTTCAGAATTAGCCCCCACACAAATTCAAATTCCACATTGCTTCCTGGCCATCGATTCTGATGGATCGTGATAAAAGCTATTTTGGGCCCAATCTAATCTATTTCTTTGTCAAATCTAAATGCTTTGTGACTTTTTTAACCTTCCTATCAATATATCTATATTTTTTAAATAGATATATTTTTTTTCTCTTGTGACCACATGGATCGTCGATAGTATGAATAGTTCAGCGCAATTATCGAAAATTCGTCTCTCTTACGACGATCATCCCTGGTTGTCATTCGTGCGATGATCATCCAGGTTATCATTCTTGCAATGATCATCTTTGTTTTTTTTTATTGCGATGATGACCATTGGGCGTCTCTCTTGCGATGACCTATCTAGGTCATCTCTCTTGCAAAAACCTTTGTAGGTCCTCTCTCTTTCAACGACCTTCATAGGTCATCTCTCTTGCAACATTATCCCAGGTTCATCACAATTTTGAAGGAACATGAAGCGACATTTTAGGGGCCCAAGATTCGTCGCAATCTCCACGACATAACGTCGCAAGAGTGTCAAAATGGTCATCACAAAATGACCCAAATTTACTAGTGATAGCTTGGGAAGGCATGGCATGGAAAGGTAAGGCATGCAATGGCATGTCATGGAAAGGTAAGGAAAGAAAAGGCATGCCATAGCATTGAAAAATAAGGCATGGCATGTCATGGAAAGGAAATGAATGGCATGGAATGGCATGGCATGGTATGGAATGGCAAGGAAAATGGTTCCATGGAATGACATGGAAAGGAAAGTAATGCAATGATATGTCATGGAAAGGCATGGAATGGAATTACATGACTTGGCAAGGCAAGGCCTGGCATGGCATGGCATGGCATGTCATAGAAAGGAAAGGCAAGACAAGGAATGCCATGGCATGGTATGGAAAGGCATGACATGGAAAGGAAAGGCATGGCATGGAATGGAAATACATGGCATGGCATGGCATAGCATGGAAAGACATGACATCGAAAGGAAAGGCTTGCAATGGAATGTCATGTCAGGGAAAGGCATGTTGTGGCATGGCTTGGAAAGGCATGACATGGAATGGTATGGAATGACATGTCATGGCAAGGAAAGACATGTAATATCATGGCATGGCAAGGTCTGGCATGGAAAGTCAGGGAATGAAATGGAAAGGAAACAAAAAGCATGGGATGGCATGGCATGGGAAGGCAAGGCAAGGAATGACATGACATGGAAAGGAATGGAAAGTAAAGGAATGAAATGGAAAGGAAAGGCATGCCACGCCAAGGCATGACATTGATTGGAAATGCAAGGAATGACATGGCCTACCATGGCATGGAAAATCAAGTCAAGGCAAGTCATGGCATGGCTTGGAAAGACATGCAAGCGTTTTTACCTAGACTTAAAATGTCATAAAAAATTAATTGTATGTAAAGGAACTTTGTGATATAAATTTAAGTCATATGTCCCTAGAATTTTTTTATTTTATTTCTTGGAATGAGAAAGGTTTCTTTTTTTGTTATTATTGTTTCATTGCAATACACATTCTGATTTGAATTTTTCCTTGCATAATGTTATGGAAAGTTATATTTATTGTCATTTATGTTAAAATGGGAAGCTACATGATAAGACATGTAAGGAGCGATTAGTATATTTTAGATCATATTGGTTTTCTATGGATTTGTTCTAGGGTGTTCTTGTCTATTTTAGATCATAGTGGTGTATAATACTAATTAAATGTTTTGTTAAATTTTACTAGTTTTGGGGTATTTAAGTGAAGTAACCGGTACTATATATAGAAAAATAATATATTTGTGCCTCTTCAACTTGATTTTATTTTTCATGTTAAAAAACATCATTTTAAAAAGATCAATAATTGTCACTACCGACTATAAAGTTTGAAAATTAAAATATTTATGATCCATGGACTTGAGCTTATAAGTTTGTTCGCTTACAAGTTTGCAATATATTTTTTAAATAATTTTATATATGATAATGATGATTATAATGTTTTAGTAATTTTGAGGCATCCTCTTTTGTTTATGATATATATATATATATGATGCTGATGCTGATGATGATGATGATGATAATGATGATGATGATTTTTTAGTCATTTTGAGGCATCCTCTTTTGTATATGATAATTTCCTTGAAAGTAGTAATATAAGGTAGACTCAAGTGTCATCCATAAACTTTGACTACTTTGGTGCCTTATCCATCAACCATTAGCGTCCAACAAGTGCACCCAAGTCTGTCCAGTGCATTGGCAATTAGTTTATCTTTACCAATGGTGAAGAACATGTATGTCCTACCAATATATTTAGGTAATGAGAACCATTCATTACTTATGGATTTATAGCTTATCAATATTTTCTACCATAAGAGATTCATTAATGCGTAATGAAGCTATTTATAATCACTTTGGAAAAAAATCATACATTCATACACATCAAATGTAGAAACAATGAGATGAACATAAAAAATGTGCCATGATATATATATATATATATATATATATATATATATATAACATCGTCTAAACTGTACATTTTTTACAAAATGGAACCTCATGCCCAATATAAAAAATGACAACAAGTTCCCTAACATGGAACATAGCCATATGGTCCCCTATATAAATAATGGCAGTAATTGGTCGATCATTGACCACTGCCACCCTCGCTACCCTCAAGAGCATCCTGAAAATATGTC
Source organism: Picea glauca (assembly GCA_000966675.3). Classification (NCBI taxonomy): domain Eukaryota; kingdom Viridiplantae; phylum Streptophyta; class Pinopsida; order Pinales; family Pinaceae; genus Picea; species Picea glauca. The sequence goes on from JZKD02S0043280.1 coordinate 305,634, forward strand.
TTTATTCTCTTTATTGAGGAAGCACCTCAAGTAGTTATGGGCCCAGATGTGCTTCATCGTTTCAAAGACTACAAAAATAAAAAAACATTGTTATAAGTTTATTTTCTCAATGAACTAAAAGACATACAAAATGATAATTGGTAATTTAACCAAGATAACTCACCACATACGCTATTGATAATAGTGAGGGTGTTACCTTACTCTGCGACCCCAATCTCTCAGTGATTCCACCCTACATTAGTTACAAAGATAAAATAAAAGAAATAAAGCAAATATGCGTAAAATAAATTCATGATACATAAAAAAAATACTTCAACACATTATTTCACATTGAATATCTCGGGCCTCGATGGAGAGTTGTTGGGAGGTGGAGCACTTAGATGTACAACCTCCTTTGAGGAAACCTCTACTGTGGAAACCTCGGTGGATGGGGCCGATAGAAATGGTTTTTGGGGTGGGTGGAATATGGGCGCATTCACTTTTTATGGGTGCAATGGAAGAGGTGGTGTGGATGGGTGGCCTACGGGTGAATCTAATGATGATGCATGGAATAATACAGACGCTGTGGGTAGGCAAGGATGTACCCCCACATGTTGTACAAGTAATGAGAACTGCCTTGGCCTAGAGCAAGCTAAGAAAGAAGAAGATCTCAAGTGCCTAGGGAGTGCAGTAGTACTATAAATAGAGAATATGTTTTCATATTGCATACATATTAATAATATTGAACTATAAGTACCAAATAGTAAAATTCAAAAACATAAACACAACAAATTTGAGATTTAAATGATATTTAAATATACACATGATACCTGTGATGTAGGTGACTTTTCCATCCCATATGGACATTCCCTCACATCGCTTGGTCCCACATCCTACAGAAACACAAGAACATTAAAAAATTGAGGATGACATAAAATAAAGAAATGACTATGGTGAATTTATGAAATATGATACATACATGTGTATGGGGTACTCCCAATGGGAAGGATGCCTCTATTGTTGCATTAGTGGTGGATATAGGTGTATATTTTAACCTTGTACACTATTTACTACAAACATATTTTCAGTAAAAGAACATAAAAGATACAACGAAAAATACACACATTACACAGATATTTTTCCCGTGGAAACACAAACTGGGAAAACCATCATATTTTGTATTCATTCATTGTGATACATTGTTTACAATAGAATATACATATAGGATCCAGCGGAATCCAAAACCCTAACCCAATGAATTGGATGAGTAAACAACCCTAATTCGTTAACCAGAAGTAGAAAACCATTAGAAAAAACCATGTGCCAAAAATTCTCCCAACAATGGACATGAAAATTGAGGCGACACTAAAAATGAGGCAAAAATGTGACACATTTCCCAGGGAAAAACATTCTTGGGGGGTATCTACCCCTTGCAACCCCCAAAGGGGGGGCCTGGTGGCCCCCCATCAAACCCCCCCGCATGCCCAACGTAATGTAGAAGAAACTAGAGCTATTCATGCAAAGAATATAACACATACCCAACATTCTTCCACTTGTTGTTTTCTTTGCATACAGGGGGTTACAGGGTTACATAATTAACAATCTAGGAAAAGCATTCCCATGGATCCTCTACACCAAGAGAACTTATCAATGCTCACAGGTGTTTTTAATGAATCTGCAACACTATTCAAAGTGTCCACCTTCATCAACAACACTTTCATTTCTTCAACCATATCTCTCACAAAGTGATATTGAATATCAATATGCTTTGTCTTTGAATGATAAGTCGATTTCTTCGCCAAAAAAAATGCACTATGACTGTCACAATTTATCCTTAGATCTTATTGTACCAACCCAATACCTAAACATAATCTTTGTAACCATATTGATTCCTTACTTGCATGAGTGGTTTTCATGTATTCAACTTTTGCAGTTGAAAGTTCCACTACAACCTATCTTTTGCTCATCCAATTGATTTCTCCTGCAAATAGGTTAAACACATAACCACTTGTAGATATCCTACGATCTAGATCTCCAACCCAATATCCATCCAAAAATCCATTTATGTACAAAACTCTATCCCATCTTGGTCTTCCTTGTTATCACAATCTGTAGCCAACAGTGCCACGCAAATGCCTGAAAACCCTTTTTACTTTTGTCCAATGCTCCTTCCCTAGTTTTAAAATATACCTACTCAAAACTCCCACTGCATGCGAAATGTTCAGTCTAGTACATACCATTGCATACATCAAATTTCAACTCCACTCGCATATGGAACACAAGTGTTAAGGTCCTTACCCACACATAGGTAGATCAATGTATTTGGATGTAATAAAGGTCAATATTAATAAGACCTTTCAATAAAATAGAATAAGGCGGATGTAAGAAGACCTAATAGAAGCTTCCGCTTC
>JZKD02S0043280.1:316596-334303 GCA_000966675.3 Picea glauca
TTAGGTCTTCTTACATCCGCCTTATTCTATTTTATTGAAAGGTCTTATTAATATTGACCTTTATTACATCCAAATACATTGATCTACCTATGTGCGGGTTAGGACCTTAACACTTGAGGATTTAGATCTATTTCTTTCCTGGGAGAATCCTCTTCAAAATAATGGATTTGTGCTCTGTCATTCCATGTTATTTCATCTCATCTCCTCTGACAGCAAGGATGATACCACTTCATCAAACTTCAAGGAAGTTGTATTACTACCTATGGCCACAACTAGACTATTCCATGAGTCTGGTAAAGAGAATAGTAAACTGATACACTTATCTTCATCTTAAATTTTAATCTCAGTAGATACAAACTAACTTACCATAGTATTGAAGGCGTTCAAATGCTTTTCCATTGAGTCTCCATCTCTCATCCTCAGGTTATACAACTTCTTTCCTAGGAATAGTTTATTTAATAGTGACTTAGACCGATACAACTTCCCCAACTTATCCCATATATATTTGGTTCTATATTCCTCTCACACATTCAATAATATTGAATATGAAAGACACAATCGCATTGCGCTCTTTGCCTTCCAATCCAAAATTTTCCAGTGATTTGCAAAAGTTCATGTAAGTGCAGTACCTGGATATATTGCGATCCACTGATATCTCTCCACCAAAATATATTCCATCTTGAGCTTCCACAACTCAAAAATTTGGCCATATAAACTTCTCTATCTCCATTTTCAAACTGCTCACCATTTATTTTCACCTGAAAAATCAATACCATAGATCTTCCACTATAACAAGGCTTATCACAGTCCCGAGCCAAACCCTTGACCAAAATGGCGTCCCCCTGAAGCCAAAAAATCTCTCATACAAAATGTAGATTTTAACCTTGTACATTATTTACTGCAAATATATTTTCAGTAAAAGAACATAAAATATACAATGACAAATACACACATTGCACAGAAAATTTTCCCCTAGAAACAAAAACCGAGAAAACTAGCATATTATGTATTCATTCATTGTGATACATTGTTTAAACTACAATATGCATATAGGATCCAGCAACATCCAAAACCCTAACCTAATGAATTGGATTAATCAACAACCCTAATTCCTTAATTGGAAATAGAAAACCATCAGAAAAATCTATGTGCTAAAAAACCTCCCAACAATGGACATGAAAATCGAGGTGACATGAAAAATGAAGAAAACAATGCAACACGTTTCTCGAAGAAAAATAAAATTCTCGGGGGCGTTGACCATGAACCTTACAACCCCCAAAGGAGGGTCCTAGCGACCCCCCCTCAAACCCACCCGTGCACCTGGTGCAATGTAGCAGACACTAGAGCTATTCATGTAAAGAATATAACACATACCCAACAATAGGCACTGATGAATCGATGGGCATAGAGGGTATGCTACATGGAAGTAACAACTGCAAAATAACATACAATCAAATATTAATATAAATACACAGAATATAAAACAAATGTATACAAATTAAGAACATGGTGATGGTTAAGATACTAACCTCCTCCTTGAAGCTATGATGTCCACTGGCCTCCATAGGCCCATAGCAGGTCTACCCACAGATCGAGCATTTGTGAGGTTCATATCTACGATTGTTATGTCCATGTTTCGTATACTCACTAAACTTTGTTGTGCAGGGTGGAGCTCCAACCCCTTTATCAATTTCATCGATAGTCATCTCCTACCAAGATAGTGAAACAAAGTTGACATGTTGCACTAGGTTTCATGTCAATGATGAAATAGTTCATTGTACCTGTTGCAAGCTCTCTGTAATAGGAGGATGATGGGAAGGGAGGTTAGGACTTATCCTAGGGAGATGAGGACCTAACATGGGATTACATCTAGCATGATGTTGGTCCTGTGCAGACCCTTGAACCACCCCCTGGAACTCACCCATGTCAAAGTAGTTGACATGGTGACCCAAAATAAATTATGCCCATAATTTTCTCAAAACAATATAAGGGCACCTCCTTGATATTGCAGGTAGGTTTATCAAAAACCATATATCTCATATCCATCCAATTGTGACTAATCTATGGATAGATACACCATTCAATATAAAGGTGTTTTTTGTTCAAAGCTAGTTCTTGTCCATTTTGAGGATCCCTAAAAATAGACAATAGTTGTTGTTTTGAAATATTCAAGTCTCTAAATTGGTTTATATCCAATCCAATGTTGTAGTAATCAAACCTTATTTCCCTATATTCATAAATAGAAGTCAATTTCTCTTGGGCACTTACAATGGACTTCAAAATGAAGTCGAAAGAAGTAGCCAAGGACAATCTGCTTGGTTCTTTGATGCCCCTTAATTGATATACAAGTGTTCTTAATGTATCAACCCCTCATTAATTTTGATGTTTAGATTGGGTGGTTGTGGTGGGTTGGGGTTTTTCTCTCCTTGATCTCCTGGTGGGAGGTTTACATTGTCAATGGGTTCCATTTTGTAATATATGTTGTATTCTAATAAGGAAATTTAATAAGTGTACTTATGGCTAAGGTATTACAAACAAAATTGTTATTTTATCCAAACAAAATCATTAACACAATTTTGTGTAAAACAAAGAAAAACTGTGTTATATTTACAATGAACTTGAAAACAACTATACAAGATTGGTGAATTGTTGAGAGATTTACATTCGAGTATTAATTATGTGTAGTGAACCTTGCTAATAAGTTTATAATGGCATTGGGATTTACATCCATAACCTATGACTATTTTTATTTTTTTGCAAAACCAAGAAAGGAAATGACAAAATATCAACCATACCTTTCATGTGATGGACACAACGGAAAGATCATGGGATTTGCTCCTTCTTTACTTGTCCCTTTTTATTTCTCAATGAAGTAAATTCACAAGGCACATTGAGAAAATGAGCACAAAATACACCCGTGGTCCTTAAAAAATTGGCACAGCTGGTACGTGTACGTGTTCCTATTAGAAACACGCACATGTTCCTAAAAATGTGCATGCATTCCTATTAACATGTTCACATTCCTACCGACGAACCTAAGTGGCAAGCTTGCTATAGGTTTGGGCCTTTCCAAACATATAGGATTAGGAATATCTGTGTGTTCCTGAGAATGCATCCGTGTTTTTACGATTCTGTATTCTTATTGAACCCCTTTCCACTTTTTCAAGCACCAACTTCATGCTCTCACCCATATAAATAGATAAGTTGAAAATATGATATAAAATAATAGTTTTCTTTTTCCCTTTTAAAATCCATAGCTCTTAATTTAGTGTTTAAGCTATTATTTTATTATTTTTCTTAGGAGGCCTATTTTCTCACTGTTCATCTTCATAATCAAATCAAAACAAAGTCCAACTTAAGAATGAATCAAAACAAAGGCCAACTTACAATGGAATATAGCATTGAAAAGAAATAAAAATAACCAAATTTGGAAAACAACAACACAAAACCCTTTATTCATACAAAAGGGATGCAATTCTTGCTTATTCACTGAACAATTGATTACATAACTTCTTCTATTATATATAGCTTCTAATTGATCCAAAATGCTAACCACCCAGTGGACCTCCATTAATGAGGCCTTAACTACTAGCTAATGGACATTCATTAATAAGAACACTTACATTTATTGATTTCAAACTCTACTACCCCATAAGTCCTTATTTAATAAAGATGGCCCTCAAAAGATTAAATAATAATTTATATATAATTTTAAGGTCACACCAAGACACTATTACAAAAATGTTGTCAATAAGCATAAACATGCTAGTTGTTCCACCCCTTTACCATCCTCCCTTTACTTTACCTTACCATACCATCCTTGAATGGTGGAGAGGCCCAAACTATTAAATTCATTAAAAAAAAGTCATTATAGTTGAAAACCTCACCAAAACAATGATTCTTAAGCATTTATCATCAATTTACAAAAGGATACAAGGCTATGATAAAAAACAAAGTTGACATTCAATCATTATGCCCTCCCTATATTCCATGAGTTTCCACGAGTTTCCATAAGTTATTTGCACTCCATCCTTTCCTTAATTGTTTTTTTGGCACCATTTTATGATCATGATAAACATGTTTACAAGAGAAATGTCAATTGATCATTGGGAATTATATTTTGGAGAAGATTACAGCTAAAAGATGGCATCTTATAAGGTAGAAATCAAGGCCTTTGAGAACAATAAGGTCATCATTTAGTGAAAACATTGGTCATAGTTGGGTTCCTATAAGAGGTGGGACTCTCACATATCAACAACTCATCAATGTTACATGGTTTAACTATGATCACTAAATAACATGGTACTTATAGAAATCACTACATTGAACATTGTTAACGATAAGAAATATGGAATTTTAGTATTAATAGAAGCCACATATAGGAATATATGGGAACTAACCTTGATAAATATATTACTTGAGTAGGAGAATGTGCATATGTGGACTTTCTTAGATAGGGATAATCTCCATATGTGAACTTTCTTATATAGGGACAATGTGAATGAGTTTGCAATGTGCTTGGTATTTTTTTTTTGTAAGTAAGAAACTATATATTACCTGTCATGAAGCAAAATTACAGTATCCACAATGATATAAGAGATAAGAGTAGGATGAATTTCCCCAAAGGGAAACCAATTCATCTCGAAAAAGGTCCTATCATGTGGGATAAATATTAAACATTCATGTTTGAATAGACATGTAGAGAAATCAATTATACTTTTCATATAGGTATATAACTGAAAAAAATTGAAAAAAAGTTGTCCTCTAACCAACATAGAAATTAAAGGTGTTGGAAATAGAAAGGCATGCATGCATACACCTAGTCATTCTCCAACTATCATGGTCTGTGGCGCGCACTGTTGGCTTAAACTTCCTCGGCTTGCCTACCCACGTCTCAAGTGAAGGGAATGTTTCCTGCGTTGTCCATATGTGGTGTCAAAGAAAGTATAGCACCCACTAGTGCAGTGGTGTCCAAATCATGTACTTGCATGGGTGGAAGCATGAACTCCAACAAAGTTTCCATTTTCTCTGCGTGTTGGTCGAGGTTCTCCAGACAAAAGAGAATATCATCAATGTATTTGTGGATAGAGAATACTAGGTCCTGGAAAATCAATACTCTCGGTACCTCGAGCAGGAAGCACACGAGCATGAGACGCACGATGCACAACCCAAGCAGAAGTGGCACATTGGAATAGGTAGTTCTTTCTTGACAGATAATTAGGCCACATGAACATGGAGATCTTCCAACAATGGCACAGGAAAGGAAGGTGGTGGTAAGTTTCAGGGAGAGGGAGGTGGTGTGGGAGCAGAATTGGCCGAGGTGGCATGAGAACGAAGTGGGTGGAGGGTGGAGAGGTGATTGAATATTGTTGCACCAGACCTTGTTGTGAAGGTAAATATATGTCTAGGATAGGGCCAGGTGTAAAGCCCAGTGAATTCCTTTGTAGGTAGAACCATTCCACCCTACAAGCCCATGGAGAAGACAACGGCGGGAGGCTCGGATGTTCCGGGGAGGGATGAGTGGACGTCGGGGGTGAGGATTCAGGGGGTGGTGAAAGGATAAGTGGGTGATGAACCATGTATTATCTACTTAGGTACTAGAGAGGAACCGTTTTGGGCTTTCCTCTCTGCCAAGGCATGACCTACCAGACAAAGAGGTGAGTTGAACGCGGGAACAAAGAATCGACCAAGGAAACCAGGGATAACGCCTCGGAGCAGGAGCTACCAAGAATGAGGAACATGGATGGTGTATGCTGAGGTGATTCATCGTCATATAAGGAACTTGCGGACTAAATTCCCACTCGCATAGATGTACTAGTAAGCATGCCTTCCCCATTGCCAAATTGAATAGCCTATGGGTGATGCACTATATTAGTGAAGGGTTGTTGGAGTCATAAGGAGAAATGAATTCAGGAGGGGCCAAATCTATAAATGTTGTAGGGGTTCGCATGTTCTTGTCACATGTCCCATAGAGAGGTGACATATGCCAGCTCCTTCGATGGCCAAGTGGTGTGCACTAACACCCCATCCATGGGATTATATGATCTCAGAGCATTGTTGATGTAGTCCTGGACAAGAGTCTGATCATTGTGGGAAGTGCAGATGATGTCTGGTCCTTCGAGAGCTACTCCCCTGTTAGTGATATGGTATGATATTTGGTTGGATTTCGTCCTTACATGTGAAGGGATTATAACTATATGTGGTTTGATGATATTTGCGATGTTGGTTAATCCAGACGTGAGTCGCCAGTAGGGAAAACTCATTTTGTATCTGCTTCGTTGATTATTTTTTCCAAAAGGTTGATGATGATTTGTGAATCCCCTTCTACTATCATCTTGTGGTGGTAATAATATTGGGAAAGTTGTAGCCCTCTCATGAGTCCCCAGAGATCAGTTGCATTGTTTGTGTTATGACCAATGTTTTCGGTCATGATTAGCATTATGTTCCCATGGTTGTTGTGAATAAAGAACCCGAAGTGTGCAAGTCCTGTATTGCCTTTGGAATCTTCATCAAAGTTTAAATTGATATACCCTGGAGAAGGGGGGTACCAATCTGAAGGATTGTCTCTGAATTTCCTTTCCTGAGTTTTCCAGTGAGTTTGAGGTTGAATATTAGTGACCCAGTTGTCCATAATTCTTTTTTCTTGGGGAGGGAAATTTAGATCCTCCTCTTTCCAGTCATGTAGGAGGATGGTTTCTTTGATGTTATCCTCAATGAATTTCCATACGATATTCCAATCCAATTGGGTCGATAGGAAGATTATTTTGTTGTGTTCTTTCCATATTTGCTAGATGATGAAGCCTGAAAGGAGCTGCCAGATGTGATTGAGAATTTAAGAGTGAAAAATGAAGTCTCTTCATCCTTCAATAGTTTCCTTAAGTCCTTCTCGATTGTGATCGGTGGTGCACATGAGTAAGGCGCAGTGATCCCAAATTTGAGCACTATAGGGAGAAGGATGGAGTAGGTTATTTTGTCTCTCATATTCCTTTCTATAAAGAGGGAAGACATAAGCCCCAAAAAAGCCTCTTTTTGTTATATTTTCCTAGGTAAGGATGCCTTTATAGGAAACAAGCCGTAGGAAGGTGCTAATTTTGGGCCAGTGCTTGATGGCCCAAATTTTCTCCCAGATTTTCTATTTGGGTGGAAGATGATGGTATGTATTGAGGTTGTAGGATTCTTTGATGGTGAAGGTGCCTAGAGAGGAGTGCCCCCATCTCATAATATCCTCGTCTGGATGAATCTAAATTTTTTGGGAAGAGACTATCTTCTGTCAAGCATGGAGATCCACGTGCGCTGACAGATGAAGTTCTGTATGGGTGGACTTCCAATGGTGCCATGTGGCCCCTGGGGAATCATTTTCCAAGTAATCTGTGACCGTGAGTAAGCCTTCTTGAATGGTAGGGTCAAGAAGGGATTCAACGATGGGGTTTCGGTCTTATGTAGGTCATTGTTTCCAAGGGTCCTTCCAAAAGTATGTTGTTCTCTGATTTATGATTTCCCAGAAGGCATGGTCGTCTATTAAGGACTGGATTTGATTCATTTTGTTCCATATCAAGGATCTATTGAGCACTCAACACACCCTAAAAATTCTACGTAAAATCTCACTTTTTGGGTACCACTTGATCTTTTGGCATTGTCTAATATGAAAAATGTGTCCTTTGCTTATTTCTTTTGTTTCTCATTAACTCTTTAAAAGATTTCTTGGACATGTGAAAATCATTAACTTAAAAGATGAATCTCTAAATTAGAGAAATGACAGTCAAATTTTTCCGGACGCGCTTAAGGATTTCAGCATCAGGAAGGATTAAATGTGAAAGAAACCGCTAGAGAGAATCGAAGTTGTTGAGCCCTGATCTTCATCAGCGTCGACAGACACAAAATTTATTTTGTGACAAGAACCACCAAGAATATCGTCAATGATCGATCAATTCGACATCAGGAGTTTCAAAAGACGATAACCCACAAAGAAACTATGTGCTAGCTTTATTCCTGAGGTCGTTGGACACTCTCCCAGCACCGACAGTCGCAATGTTGAGCCCAAATTAGTGCATTCAACTTAAACAAATCCCTAAGTCCGACTGTTACCCATAATTTAAGTTCCCGACCATTAGTTCTCGGTATCCCGAGTCAGCGACGCCGCATCGATACCATATGATGAAGACAATCGGCATTGGAATTTTTCTCAAGAGGATACTGACAAAAACATGCATAAGGATACCATTGATTCCCGATCTACCCACTAAGAAGACAACGCGATGGGACATTTTGTCTTTGAGATACACTAGATACGATGCATTTAAAGGTTAATTAATTCCAAAATCTCACACTAACTGCTAATTCGTGCACGAATCAAAGGACCATTGGAACCTGCCAATACAATGCATTTTTACCCCCGCACCTCTGTCATCAACCCACGTAGAATTTATTTGCATAGTTTTGGCAGTAGATTGTTTTGAATTTCACCCATTACTCGTATTAACTGGTTGATACAAATGGTAGTATCTCTCCCATTATATTCTCTAAGTCATTGAAAACAGGGTTAATCTGTGCATGAAGGAATATGGATCATCCAGAGGAGCGAGACGATTAGTCCGAGGATAACTTCCAAGGTCCAGTGAGTATAAAAACAACAGTTTAGCAAGCATTATAGGTATGTACCAGTCTATGGATCTTTTATGCTTCATTTCATATGCTTTATCCAATGTCACCCTGCACACCTACCTGGAGATTAATTTCAGTTGCAGGAACGATGCCTCCGAACAAGCCCACCACTAGGAAATATCCAAGAGAACCAAAGCTACAGGAACCAGAGGTGGGTGAGGTTTCTTCCCCAGCGGTGGCGAGGCAATTGGAATTTGCTCCAAAACCGGTGCCTTTCATCAAAACCACCACCAAGAAAGATTTTTCTCAACCCCCGGCATTTGGAGACACAGAGGTGAACAATGGGACCAAGACAGTATTCCTGCATTCGAAAGAAATTTTCAAGAATATACTCCGCAGAACGATCCTGATATGAGAAGACTCAACGATGAAGTCCTCCTGAATGTACAAAAGGTGTATCTACACATGGTGGCAAGAAGGAATTCGGTATTTCCCTGCATTGAACTCCTGAAATGGCTTATTGATCACACTGACACACAAAAGTGTTTGATTAACGACGACAACGATGGTGTGTCAGGGTTTTCCTTCCATTAGAAGTGCAGAATTATTACAAGCTTAGGGACCCGGAAGAGCGGTTGAATAATGATTTCTTTTTTAGCTTCTATGAGAATCACGATACTATTAAGGCGATGGCTTTCTCATGGAGAGAGGATAAATAGTTCACCAACTGGACCTCCGGCAAGTACCCGAAGACCAACCTTAGAGAGACTTACATCTATCTAATGGATCTCCTTTGCAGATTGCATGGGGAAAAAGACTACTCTAGGTTTTCAGAAGCTTGGATGCCTCTAGCATATACTATATTTGTTTCTAGAATAGGTTTTAATTGGGGTGCAATCATCTCCAAACAGTTGAGCACCTGTATCTGGCAAGATAAAATGCAGAAAGAATGTGAAACCCCATCCTTTTACATGGAATCTTATCTTCTAGATGTTGTTTTAACTAGAAATTCTTTCGCTGGAATGAACTTAAGCTGGCATACCTTAGATATTTTGGTCCATGTTTATTTAGGCATCTTGTGGGAGAACATGTACAAGAAATCCTACCCTCTCATCTGCGACCATTTTATCACACATATTCATCTGTTGTTGTTCAATAAATAATGCCCAAGGTTGTCGGATGCATCCAAAAAGATTATATCGAAGGTTGGCCACTGGTATCTAGATGAGCATGATACCTACATCAGGGTTTTCAGTGCCACCGGAGCACCTCATTTGCTACTTGTATATGTCCCTGATCGACTAATAGTAGGGGAAATATGTTATCAAAGCATCCTTCAAGGTTACAATGCCACTCTGGTAAAGGATAAGAAGAGGGCCTTCATACCCTATGGGTTCCATATTGGTTTCTACATGGTGAAGGACACTGCGCAGGCCAAGCAAGAAGGGTTAAGCCAATTGGAGTTCTGATTCGAGAGTAGTCTCTTTCTCAAGCACGACCCTAAAGGCCTAGTCCTGAAGCACACACAACATGTATCATCTTGTTGTTCATATGCCCGCGACAAGTTTGAGGATGGAATCTTCACCGAAAATGATCAAGATTAGGAAGAGGTGGTGGCGAGAATGGCTGACCCTAAGGAAACCAAATTCCATGATATGAGTTGGGATCAACAAGAAACAATCCTGGAACAAAAATTTCAGGATACCATCAAGACAAGAGAAGAAATGATATCATTCGGAGTGGTGGGATCTCCCCAGGTAGCTCCGATACAAACTGGGAATTTCTCTGAAGTTCAAAATATACAGGGGATGGGGGGGATCATGTATCAATAGGCCCAGTTGTTAATGAAGTGGATGAAGGATAACCCAGACCTCATCATAGTGCCAAAGCTTCCGACTAAAAACCCAAAAGAAATCCTAGCGGGGGCAAGCGACCCTAATTCCATAAAACCTGGTAATAACAACGAGCCTAATAACCCTAAGTCCACAAGGTCACTGGTCGGATTACTAGCAGGTATGACGATTCAACCAAAGGCAGGCCGAGTATCAGTGGGAGTAAGTGCACCTAATTCTTTGAGTGAATTTATAAATATATATAGCGATGATGAGAGCTCAGAGACATCTCTCGGGACCCCTATGCAGATCCAAGAAGAAATGGGAATTGAGAAGGCTCCTTTTCCTGATCTCAATGTCCAGACCCAGGGAATCCCATGAAAGGAAAAATAAACCGAAAATGTTCCCGACACAAACAACCCTGAAGCACCGGAGACCCGAGCCAACAATCCGAAGGGTAAGTCAGAACCGAATGAGCCAAAAGGAGGATCCTTGGAAAATGAAGTCGGTGACTCGACTGCCCACGAGAAAGTGATTATTGGATCTTTTATCGATGTCTCTATTTTTCTTGATACTTAGATCCCCGATAAGTGATGGGTAGAGTCTGATCCATCAAAGTATACTGATAAATTTCAAGAACATGATCTGGAACAAGTATACACTGCTGGAAATATGGGAAACACACTTACATGGGGTGATCAACAGATTCCTGAAGCGAGGGACGAGGTGGCCGATATCTATATGATCTCCTACGAGTGCAATAAGAGGGACATCATCCAAAGAACCATGAATAAAAGGATAATCATGTTGGATCGCTCTATACTCATCACCATAGAGGAGGATTTGATAAACACAGAAAATTCCAGAACATCCGAGCTCATCGGCGCGGGAATGGCGATTTCATATGCCACCCTGAATAGATCTAAATGATATGAAAAAGAGTTGGCCGTCACCCTGAAGGATCTAGAACATCTGCACCACTTGGCTGAATAGTATAAGGGCACCGCTCAGACCACATTTTATCTGAGAAGTGAGTTTGAAGTGGCTTACAATAGGTTCACACACGAGTGACACTTGTTCACTACGCAGATAATCGAGCTCCGAGAAGACACTCTCATGGCACTCGCAACATTCAAGGATGTGGATCGATGGTATGAAAGGGTGCACCAAGCTATAGAAAGACTCGAATACATCGATGTAGTCCAGCAGGGCTGAGATAAAGAAGAACACGAAAACCAAGTGTTGGGAAAAATGCGAGAAGCATTGGGGTAAAATAAATGAATCAATGAAGGATATAGGAATCCTTGAGTTCGACGATCCCAAAAACTTCATCTAATTATGTGATATGGTCGGATCACATGCCAAGCAGGATTCACTATGGGCCAAAGAGCTAGCCAAAGTGACTAACACATCACCATGACAAGTGAAAAGATTTATGGAATATCTGATGAAGGCTCAAACCGTCTACAACAGTTAAACACCAGTTTAGTGAAGTACCGAGCACATGCGGTGGAGATCATAGGATTCTACGCAGCTCTGATGGAGCAACACAAGTTCCCATGGGCCCAAACCTACGAAGAGTTGTTTATCAGTTGCTCTGAGTACAAGAAAATTCATCCTTTCAAAGAAATATCTTGAGTTTACTGTTAAAGAAACTATTAGAAGATGACGCCACGTGGCATATTTTTATTTTCTTAAATTGCACTTAGCCGTTGTTTTCAGTTGAACTTTATATTATAAATAAAGACATCGACCAATTATTTAAAGGTCGATGGTTGTGGAAATAACTCTTTCTTTCTAGTTGTTAAGAATTATTTTGAAGCTGCTTTGAATTGAGAAGTCTTTTTGGACCAAAGACAAGTTATTTTCATCAACTGCATGTGTGATTGGACATGGAGAAGAACTATTTCCTATCCTGTTTCATGAATGATGATGTAATGAGTAAGAGAAATTAATTATGTTGTCAAGTTATATAGTGCAATGTTTTGTTTCTCTTTTCTTTAATGATGAAGATGAATCATTGTGTTATTATGTGATGAGTGGTTCTGGTATATGAATTATTTTTCTTTCCATTATCTCATTGCATATTTTTTTTCTTTCTGGTAGTTAGTATCTCAAGAAGTAATTGGATGCTCACATGGTTAATGTACTAGTACTAGGCCTGTGGTATAAAATTGTTGTCTGCATGCTTGAGCAATGGGTTATCCCAAGTTCAACCTCTTCACCTTAGTTAAGCTTAATTCCATTTTTGTTGCCAAGTTGGTTTATATTGGCTTACATCTCATATCGGTCCCACCCAAGAGAAAATATACAAAAGAGAATAGTCCAAACTAAAGGAAGAGCCTTCACAAGAAAACGTAAAGCCCATTGATAATTTGGCTGGATCACAAGATCTAGAGAACCATTCCACTATTAAACGTTGTAGAGTTTAATTTGACTTTGGTGGTAGGTTTGGTTCCTACTATTGAATCAAGGGATTTAAGGCCCATCAATAGGATCTCGATGTGTTATCATCCCATTGAATCAACTATTTTTCCTCAATTATTGGAGCATATGTTTTCCTCCAAATTCTGGCCCAAAGGTCTTTAGGGCACTTTAGCCATCTCCACCAAATATTAGCACTTGGAACTTTGTTGAGAACAATTGGGTCACACAGGCCCAAATCGCCCATAGATTCCGTCTTGCATCTCTTTTCCCAGCTGATCAGGGCTATTTTTTTCATTCTTTTCTCCTACCTAGAGAAAGTTCCTATGAATTTATTTGATGGAAGTTAGAATGAAGTTGGGGGATAAGGATGAGGCGAGGCGATTTGGCAGGTTGAGTGAGCGAAATGTCTAAGAGGAGAGCCTTTTCCTCAAGGAGGAAAGGATACTCTCCCAAGAGTTGTTGCGGAGGTATTTTTTTATCAGTGGGATGCCCAAGTACTTGGACGGAAGGGAGTTGCGAGTGAAGTCCAAGATGTTGGTGATATGGCGTTGAACCTGGATCTAAGTGTTAAAAAAGAAGAGCTGGGATTTTTCCCGATCAATGTCCATTCCAACAGTTGCAAAAATGGTATGGAGGATATTGAGGATTCACAAGGCCTCACAAACTGTGGGGGATCCCATCATTAACGTTTCATTGAAAAACTGGCTATGGGAGATGGGGGGGGGGGTATATTCCATGAAGAGGTAGTCCCACTAGATATTTTTCTGTAATGGAGGCTTTGATATAGCGGCCTAGGCCTTCTTCCATGATTATGAAAAGGAAGGGGGAAAAAGGGTCCCCTTGCTGTATTCCACGAGTGGGAGAGAAGGGGCAGTATGGGACACCATTTATCAAAATAGAGAAGAAGGAAGAGGAGATGATATTGAGAATACAGTTAACCTAATATTGTGCAAAGAAAAAATCAAGAAGAATAGCCTTCATCTATGCCCAACTTATTTTATAAAACACTTTGGATATATCGAGCTTTAGTAACATACCTAGATTTCCTGTGGTCTCAAGAGAGTGTATGACTTCATGGGTGAGGATAACTCTGTTGAGAATTTTCCTGCCTTCAAGATACCATGACTGCTTGGGAGAGATGATGAATGGAAGGATGAGTTTGAGGAGCCTGGTGATGACTTTTGTGAGAAGTTTGTAGATCAAATTACATAGAGCAATGGGTCTGAACTGCTTAGGATGGTTGACCTGTTCTTCCTTGGGTATGAGGGCCACAAAATTTTCATTGAGAGTAGGGAGAACTTGACCTAATGTCTTTGAGTCCTCGAGGCGATCCTAGACTTCTTCTCGTGCCATGGGATAACAGAAGTGAAAGAAGTCCATCGTGAAGCCATCGAGGCCTGGGGATTTTCCTTTGGGGGTGTCCTGCATATCCAATACAAATTTTTCAATCATGATGGGTCTAGTCAAGGCGTCATTCTACTCCTATTTCTTGAGGTGTGAAATGTTCTGGGTGATATTATCAATGTATGAAGATCTGTCCCTAAGGGATTCAACTAGCGGGTCCTAGTAATAAGAAACCAATTCGTCTTCAAGATATTCATGGGCTTGGAGGGTTTGTCCTTGATCTGTGACCAGTTGTGTGATATGATTGGTGTGTCTCCTATGGATCGTTGACCACTGAAATAATTTTGTGATGTGTTCTCCCTCCTTGAGACATTGCATGCGAGACTTATGCCTCCAAAAGACTTATTCTTGAGATATCCTTTCCTCCATTTGTTGTTTTAGGAGGTTCTCTTATTACCTGGGTTCCTCCATGAGGTTGTGATTCCTAATTTTCATTTGGAGGAGATTCATTTGATCATTCAAATGTCGTTGCACCTCTAAGATGTTACTGAAGTTATGTTTATTCCAAATCTTAAGTCCTTGTTTGAAGTTCTTAAGTTGTTGCTGGAATCAATACATTTTTTAGCCATGAGATATTGCAGCATACCACCACTGGGTCATGTCCATGGCTTGTAAATATGGGTGGGTGATCCAAAATGGCTCAAATCTAAAGGGCTTTCAGCTGGGAGAGCCTAAGATATCAATTATTAGTTGAATCGGTCAGTGGTCAGAGCCTGTTGTGTCTAGAATGATGGCATTGATGGAGAGACCATCCATCAAGAGGAGATATGAGACTAGAAAATGGTCAAGCCAACAAACCACCTATTGGGAACCCGATCGCCTGTTCAACTAGGTGTAGAGTCCATTTTGGGTTTCCATATCAATGAGACAATGCTTGTCTAGTAGATCCTGAAAAAGACCAGTGTTTGAATCTAATCTGTGGATTCCCCCTTTGTTTTCCTAAAGGTTGTAGACCATGTTGAATTCTGCACCCAATATCCATCTGCGATCATTGATGAGAGTGTTCAACCTCTCCAAATTTTTAATGGAGTTCAATTTGTCCCCTTGCATAGCCGACCCATAGACGTTGGTAAGGATGTCAGGCTGATTAAATTCGATGAGTTGATATTCAACGAAGATTGTCCAATGAGTTGAGAAGAAGTTTTCCATGATTACATAGCAAGGATTCCAAATAATGGCCATTCCTTAGACAATTCCTCAGGCATCAATGGTCATCATTTTTCCTTGTTTCCAACAACTAGAGAGAATTTGTTTCATTTCTTTCCCTACACATTTTTTTTCTTGAAGTAGAATAATGTTAGGTTGTTATGCTATGATCCTTTCCCATAGAAGCCTTATCTTACTACGACTGTTATGACCCCATATATTCCAACAGATGAGCTTCATGATGAGTATGGAAAGGTGAGCGGGGTACGGTGTCAGAGATGAGGTGTATCTGACCTAAGTTGACAATGAAGTTATCAATTTCCCGTATGAGCTTTTGGGTATACTTTCTTCCTCCTTTATTCTCATCCTTTTGAGGTTTTCATTTCTCTCTCTATTGAATGCACTGAATTCCCAATCCAGTGTTGGATATGGCTGTTGAGCCCGCCAAGGAGTTGAGAAATACTTTATGAACTTTGCGAAGCTGATCTGGGGGAATGGTGTGAATTTCCTTCTTGTGGTAGGATTTCTCTAGATTTTCCATATCTATTCCGACAAAATCTTGTTCATCTAGATCCCTTTATGTTTCTCCTTCCTCTGGGACAGAAGCTTCACCTTCTTTTGGGGGGGAGTGGGAAGAAGGGTGGATCTACTCCAGAACTGGGGTATCCAAGAGATTGTCTTTTTCTTTGTTGTGGGTAGTAGTTTCCTTTTGGGGTATCTTAGGTATGTCCATGTATTCAAGGATGTGTTGGAGGGCGTCAAAGGAGTCATTGGAGGGGGCTTCCTTGTTTTCCATCAACATTGTTTTCTTTTCAATATGGAATCGTCGACCCCCTACCTAGGTGAGACCATATTTTTCGTTTCTTTTTTTAGGATTATCTCTTTTGGTTATTGCATTCAGAGGATAATCAATGAACAAATTTCCATGCTCGTGGAATTTTCTGCATCCAAATGGTATGTGTTCGTAATCAATAGTTTGAGACCAATCCTAATCATGATATTCCATAGTGATGGAGCTTGGGAGAGGCTTAGCTATGTTGAGGTAGACGCATAGGTGTGGATAGGAGGTGTACCTTCTCTACTTGGTTTCCTCTGAGAATTTTACATAGACTTTGATGGTGTGGCCAATGCCTATTAGAATCGCCTCTAACCAAAACGCCTACGGGAGGAATTATAGGGGTATGCAGATTGAGGCATGCACAAAGTCTTTTTTTTATGGGCTAAACTTGTTCATCCAGAAGCATAGAAAGAGGCCGATAGAGTTGAAGAAATATGGTCCTCCATCAATTCAATCCTCCAGGTTATGAAAAATGATGGTAAAGAATCCCTTGGATCCTAGTTGCAGGTCTTAATGTCCTTTGGGATTCCACCATTAATGAATCCATTTGATGAGCTCATGTTCAGAGGGCCACATGCATTTAAATTTGCCTTCCAATGCATACTCCTGCATGTATTGCTTTTTTTCTTCGATTATGGGTGTGCTAATGACATATTTCAGTGTCGAAGGTGTCTGCGGTATGCACTTCCCTGGTGCCCAGGGGCATGTATCTTTGTCTTGATATGGTCTAGATTCGATTTCCATTTCCTTTCCCTTGAAATCCCCCTCGAAGAAGAAGTGTGAGCGTTGGTCCGGTGGCAGTAAGAAGGTGGATCGACAAAATCCTCCTCCTGGAGGATCCTATGACATGGCCTGACTGTAGGAGCTTCCTCATGTCCCTCCATCATTTGGGAGCATTATTTCCCCACTTGGGCTGGTGGAATAGAGAAGCAGTGAGACCTACCACTCAAACCCTATCCTGATCCAAAATCGCTAAGTCAAACCCTAGCAGAGCCAAAAACTAAAATTCAGATAATGTGCTTGGTAATTTGACAAATATTAAATCTTCAAATTAACATAAAAAATGAAAATAATTGTAAAGATTCAATAATACAAATGTAAATATTTAATAATAAATTTCATGACAATAATTTCCAGCAAATTTAAATTCTCAAATTTCACACTTACACATTATTTCAATATTCATATCTTGATTCAAATGAAAATAGTAAACTAGAAAAATACCTCTTGAATATGTTGTCCTTTGAGTTGTTTGAACTGTCTGCTACAAAAATCATGAAACTGCTTGAAAACTGAGTGTTTTCCTCCCATCCAATTACGAATAGAGCCTCTCTGACTCCCTAGCTCTAGAAAATCTGATTTCCTGGCCCTTGAGCACAAAATCCCATCAACACCAGTCCACTTGTAACCCACCAACTCTTTTGATCCCATTCTCTCCTTGCTTCCTTCTCTAGAAAAT
>JZKD02S0043280.1:334465-344662 GCA_000966675.3 Picea glauca
TTTCTTAATTCAAAAGGGATAAATAAATAAATGATAAAATATAATTAGTTCAATAATTAATTGATTTGGATAAATTAATTATTTAATCAATTAATTAACTTTTAATACATGAATACCTTAAATTAACTTAATTAATCCAATCATTAATTAACCTAATTGGGGTGTTACATACACCCACCCTTTAATAAACTTTGTCCCGGAGTTATAGTAACTTACAATACAAGATGAAAAATAACATGATTCATACATCTAGATCAGATAAGCACATCATTAATTTAAACATTCATAAATACTAGTGTACATGCATAAGGAATGTATGTGTAGCTAGCACATGAAAAACTCATGCATGTACTAATGGAAATAATTAACACATCTAATTCAATTACTTTGTGTTTCCAAACCAATCAACAATGCAATTAACTTCTTAAATAATAAATCAACCTTTTACAATATTTGTAGAATCCTTAATTATAATAATTTAGCACAAGTAACAATTACCTAGATAATTGTAATTTAGTTAAGCATTTCTTTTAAACAACACAATATCCAACACTTTTGTTATAATATTAAAACCCCACACACTCTCAACTACGTATAATCACCTTGCCTTCCTAACCTACTTCCATATTCCATCCCTATCCATCCTTTATTGGGCTATCCTAGAGCATCAACTATATTGATCTAACTCCAGATAGAACCCGTAAGCGGAAGTGTCAACTACCTCGACCAAACTTCCAATCATCATTACACATCTAGGGGAGCATGGTCTAACACTGTCCTCCAATGACTCCAGGTTTCAGAGGATACATGGTGGGAAATTCCTCCACCACTCTTGATAGAACTAAGGTCAACACCCTATCATGGACCATACATTCAAACTGTGTTGCTGGGATTTTTTCATCGTATTTAGTTTCAGGAAATCTCACTACCTGAAAACCCACACTTTCCCACATATCATAGCAATGCATTTGAACCAACTCAATTTCACATACACATATTCATACCATATTGTTTCTTGGTCGATTTTCATGACATAAACCATCTATATCCATCATCCTTTGGTTATTTCATAGCCCATTAATCTGAGGGTTAGTTATAACACATACTCATGCATATCCATACACTATTAGTATGTAATTTCATTTATCCATATCATTAACTCGGTATCCATGTACCAATATCTTTCCAAATTCAATTCTAAAGTTAGAGTTAGGTTGCATAATATCCATCATAAATCACATAATGATAAACACTCATAGTATTCACATTCACATAGGTGCATATGTATAAAATTTAAAATGCCAAGTAATATGTGTTGCACAAATCACAAGAAAATAAAATATGATTGGATCATAAGTAATTCTAGTTTTCTATGTCAAAATGGGTCATTACATACACCCATCCTTTGGGAAACATATTCCTGAGGTGGTAAAAAAAGTGAGGGATGATCTCATCGTAAGGTCTCTACATCCTCCCAAGTAGCATATCCTAGGCTATACTTGTCCCACTAGACCTTAACTTGGTCTACCAAACGGTTCTTGAGTTGTCAAACCCTACGTTCTAATATGCATAATGGTTCAACAATGATGGTTCACACATTCGAGACCTACAATTCCTTCAATTTAGTTTGTGATATTTGTTAGCAACGTAATGATGTAGAACAAATACATGGAAAACATTATGGGTTTTATGCAAGTGGGATGGAAGTATGAGGAAATAGGAAACGGGTCCATTTCTCTCTTGGATTTTAAATGGTCCTATAAATCGAGGCTATAACTTTGTCCCTTTCTCAAACCGAATGGTAATTTTGTTAGGATTGATACAAATGAAAACCTAATCTCCCACTTTATAACTTTGGTCAGTCCTATGTGCATGAGTATAAAAAAAATTATGTCATGTTCCTCCTTTATTTGTCATCTAATCTAAATCACTTGTTCCTCCATCGCTTGAATCAATTTCGGCCCTACTATCACTCGGTATTCTAACCTTTCCCAACTCAATGATGTCCTGCATGTCCTTCCATATAGAGATTGATAGGAAGGCATTCCAATTAAGTTGTGAAAAATATTATTGTAGGCGAACACTACCAAAGGTAATTACTTCTCACAATGGGTTTGATTATCCATAACATACATCCTAAGCATTTCTTCCATAAACTAATTTACTCTTTCAGTTTTCCCATCTGTTTTGGAATGATATGTTTTGCTTAAGTTCAACTGATTCCCTAGTGTTGACTGCAAACTTGTTCAAAACCTAGATGTGAATCGAGAGTCCCTATCTGAAATGATATTCTTGGGTAACCCATGCAGATGGATGAATTCACTTATAAAAACATGTGCCAAATTAGTAACATCATAAGTGTCTCTTAGTGGAATAAAATGATCGCTCTTGGTGAACTTACCAACTATAATAAGAATGGAATTATGCCTCAACGATGTGAGTGTAAATCCCACAACGAAATCCATAGAAATGACTTCCCACTTGGACATAAGAATATCGTGTAGTTGTAGGAGACCTATCAGGTGGTGATGATCGACTTCACTTTTTGACACTCAAGGCACGGTGACTAAATGCACTACATCACGCTTCATGCCTACCTAAAAGAAAAAAAAAATCATGTCTACATACATTTTCTTCACAACAGGATGTGCACATTAAAGTGCTCTATGGGATTCTTTAAGTATGATGCTTCGAATATCCCCACCCTTGGGTATGTACATCCTTCATTTATATCTTAACAATCAATTTTCTTCAAGGCTATATCTTTCATACTTCGGCTCTCACTGCTTCCCACTCTAGAGGGCTGAAGTAACCTTTAAATAACAACTATCCACAATAAATTGCCTTAACACTCGCTCCATCAAATTAACTTTTAAGGGAATCAAGGAGACGATACGTGGTCTCTTTCTTAGGGAATCTATGACCATTTTCTCCTTTCCCTTGATGTAAGAAATTCCAAAATCATATTCACTCATAAACTCACTCCATTGCCTATGCCTGGCATTGAGATCCCTTTGAGTGAAGAGACGCTTTAAGCTTTCATGGTCTGTTTTGAGCTCAAATATTTGTGCCACTAGATAATGCCTCCAAATATTCAGAGCTAGTATTACAACTACCAAATCTAAATCATGAGTAGAATATAGCTCCTCATGTTTCTTCAAATTTATTGAAACATACACTATCACTCTCCCATCTTACATTAGCACAGTCACCAATCCTTTCTCTGAGGCATCTGTGTAGACTGTGAAGTCTTTTTAGATATCTAAAACTCATAGAATCGATGCACTAGTTAGTAACCTCTTAATATCGATGAATGCAATATCACATTGCTTTGTCCACTAATACCTAACCCCATTGCACTGCAATGTGGTGATGGTTTTTTATATCTTTGAGAACCCTTCCACAAACCTTCGATAATAACCAACTAGCCCCATAAAGATTCTCACCTCATGAGCATTCCTCGGCACTGGCCAATCAACTATGGACTTCACCGTTTACAGGTCCACATAAATTCCTTCACCCAAAATGATATGACCTAAATAGTGAATCTATTTTTGGAAGAAAGAGTATTTTGACGACTTTCCATAAAACTCGTTCTCTCTAAGGCATGACAACAACACTCGTAAGTGTTTTGTATGTTCTCTTTTATTCTTGGAATAGATGACGATATTATCAAGAAATATATGTACAAAGTGATCTAAGTACTTTTGGAATACACCATTCATTAGGCTCATGAATATTGTTGGTGCATTGGTCAAACCAAAGGGAACTATAATGAACTCGTAATGCCAAAACTGAGTTTGAAAGGAAATTTTAGGAATGTCACCTTCTTTAATCCTTAACTTGTGATACCTTGATCGCATATCATTTTTTGAAAAAACTGCGGCTCCTTTAATTTGATAAAATATATCATCTATTTTTGGTATTGGGTATCTATTCTTCATTGTATCATGGCTCAAGTCTCTGTAATCTATACAGAATCATAAGGATTTGTCCTTCTTCCTGAAAAACAATTACTAGTGCACCCCAAGTTGAAACACTAGGCCTTATATTCCCTAATTCAAGTAGTTCCTTCAATTGCATCTGCAACTCACAAAGTTATGGCACCTTCATTGGATACGATGTCTTGGAAATTGGCTCCTCACTAGGTTTTATCTTGATGGTAAAATCAATCTCACTCTCGAGAGGCAACCCTCGTAACTTTTTCAGATTTTTTTTTTTAAATTTCGACAAAATGGGATATTCATATATAGAGGGTCCCTTCCCCTTCCATTCATTGACTTCTTCCACTACATATAATTTACAACCTTTCCTCATGCAACGTTTAACCTTCACTATTAGATAAAGTGTAGAGACACCTTCCTCCGTATACCATGGATCTCTATTGGAATTCCTTCATCATCTACACAAAGCACCCTTTTCGCAAAACAATCTACCAAAGCTAGATGAGCTTCTAACCAGTCCATCCCAATGATTAGATCATATGTCCCTTTGTGCGATGACATACACCTTTAACCTAGTATTACACACTCCCAAGTCTACAAAACAATTATCGATGTTAGGTCCTACCACTTGTTTTTCCCTCGAACCATCTCAATGTTTTTGAATTCATCATGCTCATAGGATGCCAACCCACACTTTTTGAATGCACAAGGTGAAATGAAACTATCTATAGCACTAGAATCAAATAAATTTTAACATTGACATGATT
The DNA here is from genome assembly GCA_000966675.3 of Picea glauca. NCBI lineage: Eukaryota > Viridiplantae > Streptophyta > Pinopsida > Pinales > Pinaceae > Picea > Picea glauca. The sequence goes on from JZKD02S0043280.1 coordinate 339,177, forward strand.
TAGCATACCTAACAAATCTAGTACAGTGGATTGATGTTTTTCCTGGAAGTTATTAACCACTGCATAAATTTAGTGGCTACTACTTTCCCTTCCCATTGGGGCCTTTCCCTCTCTATGCAAAAAGCCTTATTATGACTCTGAACAGTCATGCTAGTAATGAGTTCCTCCACACCCCCAACAAGTAACACAGGGTGGCACCTATACATTGTCCAGTGAAGGCCTATGAAATGAGTTCCTTCCGCTAGAACCTCTTCCCCTACTAATTTCTCCCCGAGAAGGTCATGTACTTTATTTCATTATTGGAAATGAGTGTGATGTTACACTCGTTTCCATTGAAATACCTATTGAAACTACTCTAAGTGTGGCTCTATTTCCACAACAAGGTGGCCTAGGGATTCCTCCCCTGGAGAAGGTCCTAGGGGCCTTTCCCACGAATCCAGGTTGTTATGGAATAATTGATCTCATTCCTCGATTTAAACTCATATGATATTCTACGTAACGATCTTTTTTAACTTCTTCGGCCACTAACGATGCTTTCCACATCCATACCATGGCCCTTATCTTAGGGTTTAATCCATACACAAAACATTTTTCTTTCCATTGATTGGTATCCATGTATCATACGTACTTTACTAGCTCCATGAACCTGATTTCATACTATTCTATAGTTATATTTCTTTGAATTAGAGCATGAAATGATCCTGACTATTATTCCTCATAATAAGGCAACAAATACTTTCTCTGAAACCTTTTCTCAAAAGGCTCCCAAGAGACAATGTCTGGAGTAAGGTGCAACTGCCTCTCTAGGTTACCCAACTAGTTCAAGGAATTGTCCCTCAACTAAAAGATCAATATATTTTCTTTTGATGTGGAAGCATAGTCTCTCAATGTGAAATATCATGTCATTCCTTCCAACCATGCCTCAACACGCTCACTTGTGCGATGGTAAAAAAAATATCGAAGTTAGATTTTTTGTAGTTCTGTGGTGATTTCCCCTAGTGGATGTCCTCTCTCTAAGTCCCTCAACCCTTTCGGTTACCCACTCTAGATGGTGGGGTCTCCACTTCCACATCCACTCACTAAGGTCCCTTTAATGTTTCATTAATAGCCTCTAAGGAGAACAAAATGAGAGTGAGCTCAATCGATGGAAATGATGGTGTTAGCATTGATGGTCCTTGAGATGACACTCCTCGGCCTCGATTTCCCCAAGCCCTAACCATATGGAATAAATGTTCATCTCTATCCAACCAAGTGCTTATTAGAAAAGAATTTAAGGCATTCAACGTTTTAGGTGTAAGTTTTTTTATACTTGTTTGTAAACAGACACTACTCCCATAAGGTAAGTGGTTTAAGTTAGGGTTAAATCATCTAAGCTTGGTATCTAGGTAGGTATCATATTGTCACTCTTACCTTGCCAACTACGCTAGCACTGTGTTATAATCGGCCATTACTCTAATTAGCTTCCTTAATCTAGTGTCTAACACTTCCCTATAACACTTTATACTCTTATAAAACTTAATTTTTTATGTAATTAGTATCCTATAATTAGTCATAAAGCTCTTCCCCTTTTTCATCGATTAATCATGTATTAGTGTTATCAAATTACAATAATAATCTAATCATTACATTAATTAAAATTACTCTAATTAATCAACATATTCATTTAATATGTATGTTATCTAAATAAATATGTTTAATATCTAATATTATATATAGGTATGTTTAAACTCTAAAGTAAGGACTTTGAGAAATAATGTATATATTGTATTTTACAAATCCCTTATATAACCCTATATAATATATAAATTATAAAGAAACACACACACACACACATATATATATATATATATATATTTGATTTAATTGCATTTTAATTATTTTAACTCCTTCCTTCTTCTTTTTTTATACAAGATATTTTTAATTTAAATTATGTTTTAAACGATTTAATTAAACAAAATTAAATAACAAAATACAAATATATAAAAAAAACAAATTAAATAATATATATATTTTTAAAATAAATGAAAAGAATCGAAGTGGGCATCATGGAACCTCGCATGAGGCCCACGTGCTTCCCGCTCCAACATCACTCAAACCTTATCCCTACATTTATTCTTCTCATTTCACTCTACCTCCACCATTTGGGTCGAGGATTCGATGGTACGACCCTGGCTCCATGGATGGCCGCCTAGAGCGATGGCCCCTTCATTTTGCATATAAAAACCCTCTTCATACACCCCGATGCTCTCATCGAGAGTGAGCATCGGTGCACTAGCATCTCTATCCATTTTCTTAGATCTCTTAATTTAATCAGGGGATCGGCTCTTCCTCTATGGCAGTGGTTTTCTTTGCTTATGTAGTTGGTTCGACACTATTATCTATGAATGGGCACAAGCTACACGAAGTGAGAGGAACAATGATAAGCATTGCATTCTACTTTCTTCATGAATCTTGTCTATTCGACCAAGATGGACATACAGAGGGACCTAGTGGCGGCCACGACGAGTGTGGGCATTATGATGGGTGGAGAGGCCAGAAATGTGAACATGACGAAAGTCCTGATCGACCACCATGGTCGCCCCTCAATCTTTCAAAAGAAGGAGAAAAAAAATGATTTAAAGTTATAAGAATTTTGTTACAGGTAGAGAGAAGGACTATAGCAAGATATGAAGTCTTGGTTGGCATCCTTAGGTCATTCGTTTGAATCCGACAATTCGAAGGAAATGAGAGGGCAAGACCATCATGGCCTCCTCCGTCAAGAAAATAACGGTCTATTTGCTTGAATAATATTGTTTGAAATAACATTTTGAATGGATGGTTTCCAAATATGGGGATGGATATTTTGTTAGATATTTGGATGGACCTCTATATTCACTAGGAACTTCATGTTAGGTGGGAAAGGAAGGTTCATTAAGGGTGAAAAAAGATCTTAAATCCTTGGGGTTGAAGGTCAAGGGATCAAGTTAAACTGGGTTTTCAACCTAAAGAGTAAGAGTAGTTAAACTAGGCTTTCAAGCAATAAAGTTTGAGTGTTATCAACAACATCATGAAAAGTGCACAAGCCAAGCCGGTGTTAGAATCTAGCTCAAGAATGTAAATGCATTGAAAATTCTTCTACTAACTTGATTAGAGGGGTAGGGTTCATCAATGCTAATCTAGATTTAGGAGATTTAGGTGCAATACGTGGTGCACTAAAAGGGAAGGTTTCTAGATCAAAGGTACATGAAGGTGAATATTATAAAAAAAGATCAAAGTTAATTGATTAGATGTAGGAAAACAAGGTTAATATGGTTGTGGTGCACTAAACGGGAAGGTTTCTAGATCAAAGGTACATGAAGGTGAATATTATAAAAAAAGATCAAAGCTAATTGATTAGATGTAGGAAAATAAGGTTAATATGGTTGTGGTGCACTAAAAGGGAAGGTTTCTAGATCAAAGGTACATGAAGGTGAATATTATAAAAATAGATCAAAGCTAATTGATTAGATGTAGGAAAACAAGGTTAATTTATGGGTACTGCAAGTTATGGACTACTTTAGGAAAGCTTTGATAAAAATAAATCATGGGAGGCATGTAAAAAGTGAAACCCGAAACTCACAAATGTATCTCTATTAAAAGTTGATTACAATATATGGAGCGGTGAATTATATTATGTCCAAAGCCTATTTATGGTGTCTTTCTCAATCTTATGAGGATGCAAGGAAAATCACGAATGACAATTGGTTTGGGGATTCCTCTTTTATGTCTTTAAATCCATCACATGCCAATCTCTAAAATTTCGATATTGGTATAAAAAATGTGGCTTTCATTGAAGTTATGGACTAACTCATATATTTCAAGTAGTTAGGGAATAAGATGGTTAAGCTTATTATGGTGGATTCTTCTTTGAAAACAAATGTATCCACGCTTGTTTCCTAATGTTTAATGGAAATTGATGTTAAGGAGGGCATGGTCAACAATGGATACATAGTCCTCGGAAATTGAACCCATAAATAAGTCCAGGACTACTACAACATTCCAATAGAACAATATAGCACCATCGATGTTCTAACAACACCACCATACTTTATAATAAAATTACAAGCATCAAATAAATCACACCAATTCATGAAAGCAAGTCCATGTTCCAATAACACCGTTATACTTCATAACAAAATTACTTTAAAGTAAAATTACATTCACATGAGTAACACTAACACATCCACATGATTGTGGATGAATGTCAAAAGACTTATTGAAGCAACGAAACTATACATATTTGTTAATTAGGTAAATGTGGCAAACACTAATAATGGCAATAAAATATTAATCATATTAGTAAATGTGAAAAAGTAAACAAGAAAATTATGAACATGAAATCTCATTCATGAACAACGAAACTATACATATTTGTTAATTAGGTAAATGTGGCAAACACTAATAATGGAAATAAAATATTAATCATATTAGTAAATATGAAAAAGTAAACAAGAAAATTATGAACATGAAATCTCATTCATGAAATCTTCAACTGCTAGTCATAAAATTAGTTTTATAATTAAAAGATCATTAATTAAGCTCATCTTCAATAAATATATGCCTTTAGACATAATTAAACAATATTAATTTGAAGAACATCATTATAAATAATATAACCTATCATTAAAAAATATTAAAAAACTTTCATTAAATAATATTAAAAAACTATCATTAAATAATATTAAAAAAATACCATTAAATAATATTAAAAATATATTTTCCAAAAACATCTAATGGAAAATTTATTCTCACAAAGTGGTCCATCACAGGTCCATTCACCATAAAATGTTGGAGGTATTAAAGCTAACCAATGAATGATGGATTGATATTGATGATATTGGTTGGGTCGAGCTCGATATGAACTAGGCATATTGCCAACGGATTTACAGTCCAACTGAAGTTATTAAAACCAACCCATTAATTATACTTCCGACTTCTCTATTCAAAAAAAATTGAGAAAGATACTCTAAATAACAAATGAAAACACACAACGTCATTATCTCTGTATTTTTTATTACAGAGAGAGAAAAATTAAACCGTGAAATGGAGAGAGATCAATTAAAATCTACGGCCCTCAGGCAAGGGCAACGGTCACCAAAATATGAGAAATAGTTCGGAAATACAAGAAAAAATTTCCGTCAATAACTAAAAATAAAAATCAAACAACTCTCAGTAATTTTGTCCAAGGTATTAACGGCCGGATTTGCTCTCTGCACGGCCCTTATCATCCTCTGTCGAGGGAAACAAGTCCACATACCTACTCCCAATCATCATCTTGTCTTTGCTCATGGCGGCCCTGGAATCCTCTGCACTCTCAAACTCAACAAACGCATCCCCTGTTGCCCTCCCGTTCGAGCGATGTACAATATGCACACTTTCCTCAGAGAGCTTATAATCGCCGAAGAAATCAATAATATCTTCCTTTGAGACAGAGAATGGGAGGCCCCTCATCTTCAAAACACCTGTAT
>JZKD02S0043280.1:366711-382600 GCA_000966675.3 Picea glauca
GAAACCCATTTCTAAAGAAGACTTCAAGGCCTCTTGGCTTAGCCTGGGTTCATAACCGATGATCACATGGAGGTGAAGCCTGCATGTTATGCTTGAGTTGTACACAACAGATTTTCAATGAAAGAACCAGTGAATTGGTTTAGTGAAGGTCCCGATCGGAAGACATAGCCTATGCTCAGACCTCGTAGGAATTTCAGGAATTCTGTCCCTCGATAAAGAAGGAGAAAGAAAAAGGAAAAAAATATATTATGCCATAGTGGGTGTGTGACACTCAAGCAGGCACCTTGATCTTGGTATGCGAGGATTGATGGACACCTGATGAGTTTGGGCTTCAAAAAAAGTGTTGTTGATCCCAACCTATACTACAAGACTATTAATGCTGAGGCCTTGATTATGGTCCTCTACGTTGATGATTTATTGCTCACCGGTACATAGAGCCTTATTATTGAATGCAAGTATGCGTTGGCCTCTAAGTTTGAGATAAAGGACCTTGGTATGATTCACTACTTCTTAGGACTAGCGGTGTGGCAGAGAACTGATGAGATCTACCCGAGTCAGGGGAAGTACACAGTTGAGATATTGAAGAAGTTTGAGATACTAAACTTCAAGAACGTGGCTATACCAATAATGATGAATCTAAAGAAAATAAGTGTGTCTTCTTCTGATTTTGATGAAATTGATCCTACTCTGTATAGATAGCTGATTGGATAATTGATGTATTTGGTTAACACCAGACCAAATATTTTCTATGCAGTGAGTGCATGTAGCCATTTTATAAGTTAGTTGAGATAGACACACTAGATTGTTTTGAAACATGTGTTGAGATACTTGCGAGATGCAGTTCGACATGGTCTGAGATATACTTCCAGTATTGATATGATATGGTAGGAGTATATTGACTCTGATTGGGCTGGGAGTGTAGTGGATAGAAAGAACACCTTCAGGTGTTGCTTCACTTTGGGATGTTCCATGGTTTTCTGGTGTAGCAGGAAATGAACTTTTGTGGCTTTGATCACAATAGAAGAAGAATACATTGCATTAAGTATGATAGTTCGTGAAGCAGTGTGGCTTCACAAGCTCCATGCAGATTTATTCGAACATGCGCTGGATTCCACCATTATTCATTATGGTAACTAAAGTTGTGTGAAGATATTTGATAATCCAGTGTTTCATGACAAATCGAACCACCTTGAGATCAAGTACCATTTCATCCAAGACATGGTGTAGAGGAAAGAAGTATTGGTGCAATACCTTCCTACAGATGAGCAGGTTTCTGATGTTCTTACCAAACCAAGATGAAGTTTAAGTACTTCCATGAAAGACTTGGTGTGGCAGAGAATGCCTCCCTTGCTGAGAGGGAGTGTTGATGTTTGTAGCTTCCTGAGAAATTCTCTAGATCGTACTCCTCTGTGACTAAGTTGATTTGATCTGTGATGACACTTATCCGAGAAGGGATAAGTGGGGCACTTATCCGAGAAGGGATAAGTGTGGTTGGTCTTATAAACCAATGTACCATGTGGAGATCACTTGAGGACATGTCAAGGGAGTTGAACCTTGACATCATACACTATGGGAGTTGACCCTAGTGTTTCTAGAGGGTGTAGCCTCTAGAAGTTCACATGGAGTGCCATGTGTGACAAACTTTCTCCAGATTGTACTCCTCTATGAATTGAGTTGAGTTGATCTGTGATGACACTTATCCGAGAAGGGATAAGTGGAACACTATTTGAGAAGGAATAAGTGAAGTTGGGCTTATAACCCAACATCCCATGTGGAGAGCACATGAGGACATGTCAAGGGAGTTGACCCTTGACGTCATACACTATGGGAGTTGACCCTAGTGTTTCTAGAGGGTGTATCCTCTTGAAGTCCACATGGAGTGCCATGTATGACAACATTTCTCTAGATCATACTCCTCTGTGAATTGAGTTTATTTGATATGTGAGGAATCTTATTCGAGAAGGGATACGTGCATTTTGGCTTATAGCCCAACGTCCTAGAGGGAGTAGCCTCTAGAAGTGTTCCTAGAGGAGTAGCCTCTAGAAGTCCACATGGGAGTGCCATGTGTGACAAATATTTTACTACTATGGTGGTTTTGTACCACTGGCGGAGATTACATGTCTCTGGATAGTAGTTTTGTAATACTATGGAAATATACCTCCCTAGCTAATACTATTGGGCTGTAGACCAAGGGAGATATGATACATTTATTACAAAGGTGCACTTGTGGTAAATGGGCCCAGACGTAGTCCTTCCTCATGACAAGGAATAATATGGACTCACGGTGCTTGAAGTGCTTTCCATGTGTTAGTTAGCATCAAGCCGACATTCACTCATAGGTGTGTGTCTGTGGTGAAAGATCATGGTGTGGTATTTTTCCTAGTCATTGTGATTTGACAAGGAATGATAAAGACTCAAGATGCTATATGTTATTACATGCAGACCAAAGTGAGCCTAACCTTAGAGAGAGTTAATTGGCTCAGAGGGAGAGCCACAAAAGGATTTTATCCTTGGTTCAGGTCGGAGAGAGATGTCTCCCAAGACTGACAGACAAGTGTCATGAGTCTTGGGTGAAGTTTGTATACTTTAAAGACAAGAGTGGCATGTTGTAGAATGTCTCCCTCATTGAGAGGGAGTTTTGATGTTTGGACAACATCGGGAAGACATTCTTTAAAGATAATAATTAATAATATAATTATTAATTGATTATTAACTATATTATATAATAATTAAATAATAATAACAAATAGTTATTGATTATTCAAGGGATGCATCCTTTCATGGATGGTCACCTTATGTTCCTTATATATGGAACACTCATCATTGTACTAATATATCGAATATCTCTTATATCTTATATGAAGAAAACCAACACTCATTGCACAGTTCTCCAAGATTGTGCAAAGCTCAACTCTGTGGCTTAGTGCACAGGAGGGAATGAATGTAAGATTCTGGCGAATAATAAAGAGACGAAGCGATTCATGGACATAGCCCCACCCTGTGGTGAACCACGTATATGTGGTGTCTCATGGTTTTCTTTGTGCTATGTTATTTCTGTTATGAATCTACTTAGTTCTTTGATTATGATGTGTAATAGATAGATCCTTTGTTGCTTAAGTAATTTACTTGTGTTAAGGGTAAATGAATGTTATATTTAACTTATAATCTAAGTCCTAATTGCTCAGGGTATATTTTCATTTGTGTTACTGCGCCAATCTATATTTGATTATGCTATGTGGTGTTAATAAGGTTAATAAACTAATGCATGTCACTTCCTAAGAGTTAACATAATATTTTGCGAAGTACTCTTATTGTAGATTTGTGTCCCAACCTGGTTACATACACCTGCGTCCTATAACCACCCTGCTTCTACCTTGGGTGAGACTTCGCCTGCTTCCTAGGTGTTCCCGAAAGGGCCAGTAGTAGGGGTTTTGTTGGTGCATTGTTAAGCATTGAACCCTGGGTCTGCCCTTGTGCCAACAAATGGTTCTGTTTCCAAGACTTGGAACTGTGATTACTGGGAACTGAAGTAAAGACAAAGAGAATCTTTGTGCATATATCTGTTGTTGATGTTCACAATACTCTCCTTGACTTACAAATATTTTTTCTAAGAAAGTAAGATGATCAGAAGAAAAGAGGTAAGATCCTAAAAGAGGTAAGGTTTGTGCTTTAGTAAGATAAAGATAAATGAAATTTTTTTTTTCGAAAGCATGCATATAAGTATGCTTAATAGAGTTTGTCCTAGTCTGAAGGCTAGGGCGCAGTTGAAAGAAAGAGTTGATTTGAGTAAATTTAATGGAAATGAAGAAAGATATATTATTCCTATGCATAAAAATATTTTTTGGACTAATAAGTGGATACAGGAACCTAGAAAGAATTTTTTCAGATTGCAGATCCAACACTATGATCCTAGAGGAAGTGCGTAGTATAGAAAAGGTTGGGGAACATTTAAAAGAAAAAGAGGATAGACATTGTTCTATAATTGCAGAAGGCTATGATGTATTGCTAAGGAATGTCCTGAGGCATGACCTATTTGTCTTTTTTGTAAGGTTGTTGGTTATGAGAATGAGGATTGTCCAAGGATTATTGCTAAAGTTGAAGGGATGAACATGAGACAAGAAAACTATGAAGAAAGTCAAGAGACAAAGGGCATGATAGAAAGTCATAAATAGAAAGGGTCAGAGAAAATTTAGACTATGATATTACAGTTGAAAGAAATGATGGATGTTCATAAAGATGTCAGTTTACTAGAAAGCCTGAATGGAAAACAACACATAAGTGCAAGAATAGAAGACTTCGACATAGAATGTATCTTGGATGAAGAAACGCAAGTGAATATTATGATAGAAGAAACTTGGGAAATTTTGGGAAATCCTACTGTGGTACCTTCGTTGGGAAGGATAGGATTTTTTAAGGGAAATATGATGACCTTATGTGGAAGAGTTAGTAATGTACCTATTATTGTTCATGGAACATCGACTGAAGAAGGATTTGAAGTCATTTTGTTTGTTGGGGATAGTGCCCCTTTCCCACTATTGTTAGGTAAGACTTGTACTAGGAAGGATTAGATTAGAAGGAAAGTAGAGGAAGAAGCTACAAAAAATAAAAAGAAAGAATTAATGGATTTCATAGTTAGGAAAATAGACCGACTAATAGAAGAACAAGAGGATAAGTCGAAGTAACATAACAAAGTAACAACATAGGAGGGACATAAAGCAAGAGAATTAGAAATCAAGGTTGAAAGAATGAAATAAGATTTGAAGAACCTATATATTCAAGATAGAAGTATTCCCACTCAGCAAATGTTAAGAAAGGGGATATTAACTTTAGAACCTTTGAGGGGACCTCAAAAGTGCGAAGCCACTACGCTAGGGGAATATAAGAATACAAATGGAAAGAGGATTCCATAAATAGTTAGAGAAACTTAGATCACAGAAAAGAAGTCAAGGAAGATCAATAAAAGGAAGGCTAAGGTGGAAAAGCTACAAGAAGCTACAAAAACCATATGGAAGAATTTATAGACTAGAACCTCGTAGGAGGTAGGTTTACAGTATTTGAACCTCGCTGGAACAACAAGTCTGCACATAATTGGACTTCGCCCTAGCAAAGTTATATGACAGTTGGAGCCACCCCGACCATTATAATGATGCTCCAGAACAGTTAGAAAAAACATTTATGGGCTTATGGACCACTCTTGGATGTTGAGACTACACCATAATGGATATATTTACATTGATGGAAACATTTACAGGCCATTGGAAGATTCGTCACAATACCTCGATTATTTAACTCATTGTTCATTGCGTCGGGACAATTTTTTTCTACCCTTGACTAACTGAGATAAGTAGAGAATTTTCAAAGTGTCAAGTTGTGCTATATTAAACTAGACCGCACCTATCTGCTTGTCTACCCCGATGGTCTGATTAAAAGCTAGAATTTCGGGCGAACCTAGTGAATTGCAGAAATTTGTCGAGGAAGTTCTTTAGAATCTAATGGCTGACAGATTGATATCCGAAGGTATCTAGGCATTGTTGGCTAGAGGAATGTAGGATTCCCCTTCGATCGGACGTCATTTCGACCATGTTAACCCCTTAACTGAATAGTGAAGTAAGAACTGTAGTGATCTCGCTAACGTGAAGAAGATCTCATCGATCCTACCTGAATATATTTCACATCTGGGTGACGCTGTTAACCGCGACAATATCCATTGACATTCTGAGAACTCTGTGTTCATTGAATACATTACAAAATGAATTCGCATAGCCAAGAGTTAGTTAGGACAGATCCCGTTGTTGAAAAACAACGACTTACACTTAGGAGACCGAAAGAATTATGCGATGTTAGCTCCCCACCACTACTTAACAAAGACAACCAGAAAGAAACCTCTCCTTCTCTCACACCCATGGATTAAGGGGTTGGCATAGTCCACCATTTTGAACGTGATGAAGATCCCACATTTTTGCCACCACCAGGAGGTTAACGCGTGTGTTAAACTCCTTCTGTTGTGCTATCACGACGAATAGTTATGGCTCGCCATAAGGATTATAGTGGATCTGAAACTGATCCACTGGATCATAGTTTTAAGTGTGAAGGGTCCTGAACCTAATCATTTTTGTCCAGGGAAGGCCTCAGACCGTTTGTTAGTACAACGCATAAAAGAATCTTACGGAGAGGTAGAAAAAGGAAAGTGGGGTTACAAGGTAGCCTCTATATAGGATGGCGTACTACGCCTTGCTTTTCAACTCTTAGCTGGAAAGATAGTGAGGAAGAGCTTCCCCACACAGATCATTGGTTTCATGGTGGACCTCAAATGAAAGTGTGTGGAGGGAATGTAGATGAACTGGGCGAACTACCTCATAAACGAGCTAGAGAAGGATTGTGTCGAAGCCCGAGACTTGGTATATGAATTCCATTACAGTTGGTTGATCATTTTGATCGCATTTGTCGCTTGGAAAATGCCTGAAGGAGACACTTTCCTAGATATTGAACCTATGGATCCATTGGCCACTCGGTTTTACACCTTGTGGTATACAAACGACATGACTAAGCAGTGGCAGTCTAATGTCGTGTTTCATGGATCTTACCAGTAGTTGAAGGTCGCCATCAAATCATTCCCATGTATGACACCGCACACCCTGCATGAATACCAACCTAGAACAAAGTTTTGTGATGATCCCTATTTCATCTACATCACCACGTGAAGAGATGAGAACCAGGAAGAATTGCAGTCGTACTACAAGATGACAGATGAAGATATGGAGAAGATTACAAAGGAGTGGCCGGAGGAATTTCTTGTACTTATCGCTGATGCAGAATTATCCGACACTGACACCATAGGAAGCCCGATAGTTACACAAGTTGAACATGTCGAAGAGTCTAGTGGGATGACAAAGAAGAAAAAGAAGGCTGGAGTCCAGGACATAGAGAGTAATGAAGAGGACAACACTTATGGAGATAACAGGTATGACTCACCAGGAGGAGGAGAAGACGAAGAAAAAGGACAGGGAGGAGGAGGTGAAGAGAAAGGAGGAGGAGAAGCTACACCACATGAAGATCCCCCTGTTGCGATAGTGACACCGCAAAAGAGGAAAATTTTTCTGAAGAAACCTTCAACAAGGAAGAAAACGTGCACCAATAAACCATAGTTGGATGCCACTCTTACGAATGACAAAATCAGTCTGGTCTGCAGAGCTATGCAGGATGCCTATGAAGATATGTTGCAAAGATACAAAGAGAAGAAGGAGGAGTTATATGGAAGGATTCAGAGAGAATTGAAGGAAGTGCGACAAGTTTTTCGCTTGGCCTACGAAGTACCTACTGTGTCGTCTATGGCTTCCTCATCACAAACTACAGAATTGGGGGATGAAATATCCCAGTTAAGAAAGCTTGTGGATGCAACAGAAGCTTGGTTCCATAGAGTTTAGGAAGAGATGGAGAAGGATACAAAATCCTTGAAAAATGAGAATGACAAAGCCTTAGTACAATTACGAGCAACGCAGGATAATGTAGATTCCTATGAAAGCGAGAAAGATTATCTTTAGGTGAAGCTTCAGGAGGAAAAAGCCCAGCTGCATAGGTAAAAAGAGCAGTTGCTCACAGAGTGGACCATGGTCAAAGAAGTGGTAAGTAAATCATGTTTCTCTATTCTAGGATTGGCACAGGAGGAGAAAGAGTCATTCAAAGCTCAAGTAGTGAATCTCACAGAGACCCTCTAGTAGCTTTAGGCTAGGATAACTGAACTGAAGGCAAATAGTACCGAGCACCCCATAGGAGATGAATGAATAGAGGGAGGAGACCGCCAAAAACAGAGTAGCAATTATAAGAGCCCTTACCTCAGAATGTAAAGAGTTAAGTGATAGAAGTGCCCAAAAATATGAATTCCTCACCGAGGATCCATAGCTAAGGAATCTAGAAGTGCAGTTAGAGGAGGTGCAACAACAATCATTTTCATTGCAAGCGCACATCAATTTGCTGACCGCAGTGGAAAGAATGAAGAGAGCCCAGGGGAAACGTGCCCTACAATAGTAGATCACTTCCATCCAGGGTAAGGTAATGGAAGTAACGGAGAAGATAAAACCTGTGCAGGATGAAGCTTGCAAGGTGTTCGAGGAGATTAATGAACAAGGCTCACAATTAGATCAAGTAGTCGCAGCAGTAGAAATTTGCTAAACTTTCGTTAGTTTTGGCACACTTTTGGACTTCGACATATTGGTCGAAGAAGAAGCGCCCAGGTGGAGCTGAGATTGTGGATCTCACAAATTTTGAGGGTTAAGTGGTCCTAGTAAAGAGTCCTCAAGGGTTTTGTAATGGGTTTATGGAATTTCGTCCATGGGGATCTCCCATGTTTAGGCCTTATTGTATGGTTTTGTAAAATATAAATAAATAAGAATGTATTGTAGAAGTAGGGAAGTGCAAGTAGTTCAGGTTGCTTTGTGCAAGGAATGTATGTGCGTTAAGGTTTTGTGCTCGATAGAGAGTTGGATCTGTGCATTGACTTAGTTTTGGAAGGAGGATCTAGTGCTCAATGCACAGATCTCTAGTCTTTTTCAAAGCTTGACTTTGTGGCTTAGTGCAGAGGAGGGAATGAATGTAATATTCTGGCGAATAATAAAGGGATGAAGCGATTCCTGGATGTAGTCCCACCCTGGGGTGAACCTCGTATATCTGGTGTCTCATGTTTTTCTTTGTGTTGTGTTATTTATGTTATGAATCTGCTTAGTTCTTTGATTATGATGTGTAATAGATAGATCCTTTGTTACTTAAGTACTTTACTTGTGTTAAGGGTAAATGAATGTTATATTTAACTTATAATTCTAAGTGCTAAGTGCTTAGGGTATATTGTCATTTGTGTTACTGCACTAATCTATATTTGATTATGATCTGTAGTGTTAATAGGGTTAATAAACTAATTCATGTCACTTCCTAAGCATTAACATAATATTTTGCGAAGTACTCTTATCGCAGATTTGTGTCCCGTTCTGGTTACAAACACCTGCGTCCTGTAACCCCCCTGCTTCTACCTCGGGTGAGACTTCGCTTGCTTCCTAGGTACTTCCGAAAGGGCTAGTAGTAGGGGTTTAGTTGGTGTGTTGTTAAGCATTGAACCATGGGTCTTTCCCTGTGCCAACAAATGGTTCCATTGTCGGGACTTCGAACTATGATTACTGGGAACTAAAATAAAGACAAAGAGAATCTTTGTGTATATATCTGTTGTTGAAGTGCACAATACTCTCCTTGACTTACAAATATTTTTTCTATGAAAGTAAGATGATAGAAATAAAAGAGGTAAGATCATAAAAGAGGTAAGCTTTGTGATTTAGTAAGATAAAGATAAGTGAATTTTTTTTTTCAAGAGCATGCATATAAGTATGTTTAATAGAGTTTGTCCTAGTCTGAAGGCTAGGGCACAGTTTTAAGAAAGAGTTCATTTGAGTAAATTTAATGGAAATGAAGAAAGATATGTTATTCCTATGCATAAAAAGTTTTTTTGGACTAATAAGTGGATGCAGGAACCTAGAAAGAATTCTTCCAG
This sequence comes from Picea glauca, assembly GCA_000966675.3. Lineage (NCBI taxonomy): Eukaryota > Viridiplantae > Streptophyta > Pinopsida > Pinales > Pinaceae > Picea > Picea glauca. The sequence continues at coordinate 376,244 of JZKD02S0043280.1, forward strand.
ATTGCAGATCCAACACTATGATCCTAGAGGAAGTGCATAGTATAGAAAAGGTTGGGGAACATTTAAAAGAAAAAGAGGATTGACATTGTGTTATAATTGCAGAAGGCCAGGACATATTGCTAAGGAATTTCCTGAGGCGAGACCTATCTGTCTTTGTTGTAAGGTTGTTGGTCATGATGTTGAGGATTGTCCAAGGATCATTGCTAAAGTTGAAGAGATGAGCATGAGACAAGAAAAATATGAAGAAAGTGAAGATACTAAGGGCATGATAGAAAGTCATAAAGAGAAAGGGTCAAAGGAAGTTTAGAATATGATATTACAGTTGAAATAAATGATGGATGTTCATAAAGATGTCGGTTTACCAGAAAGCTTGAAATAAAAATAACGCATAATTGAAAGAATAGAAGACTTCGACCTAGATTGTATTTTGGATGAAGAAACATAAGTGAACATTATGACAAAGGAAACTTGGTTAATTTTTGGAAATCCTACTATGGTACCTTCATTGGGAAGGATAGGCTTGTTTAAGGGAAAGATGATGACCTTATGTGCAAGAGTTACCAATGTACCTATTATTGTTCATGGAACATCGACTGAAGAAGAATTTGAAGTCATTCGGTTTGTTGGGGATAGTGCCCCTTTCCCACTATTGTTAGGTAATACTTATATTGGATGAATCAAATTAGAAGGAAAGTAGAGGAAGAAGCTATAGAAAATAAAAAGAAAGAATTAAGGGATTTCATAGTTAGGAAAATAGACCGACTAATAGAAGAATGAGAGGATAAGTCGAAGCAACCGAACAAAGTAACAATGCAGGAGGGACAGAAAGAAAAAGAGTTGTCTATCATGGTTGAAAGAATGCAAGAGGACTTGAAGAACCTATCTATTCAAGAAATAAGTATTCCCACTCAGAAAATGTTAAGAAAAGGGATATTAACTTCAAAACCTTTGAGGGGACCTCAAAAGTGTGAAGCCACTATGCTAGGGTAAGATAAGAATAAAAATGGAAAGAGGATTCCATAAACCATTAGAGAAACTCAGATAAAAGGAAAGAAGGCAAGGAAGATCAATAAAAGGAAGGATAAGCTGGAAAAGCTACAAAAACCACATGGAGGCAGGTTCGCAGGATTTGAACCTCGCTGGAACAACAGGTCCACACATAATTGAAATTCACCCTGGCGAAGTTATATGACTGTTGGAGTCACTCCAACCATTAGAGTGACGCTCCAAAATGGTTAGAAAACACATTTATTGGTTTATGGACCACTTTTGTACATTGAGACTGTGCCATAACAGATAGATTTACATTGATGGAAGCATTTCCTGGCCGTTGGAAGATTCGTCACAATACCCCAATTATTTAACTTGTTCTTCATTACATCGGGACAACTTTTTTCTACCCTTGATTGAATGAGATAAGCAAAGAATTTTCCAAGTGTCGATTTGTGCTATGTGAAACTAGACCCCACCTATCTGCTAGTCTACCCCGCATGTCTTATTAAAAGATAGAATTTCTGGCGAACCTAGTGAATTGCAGAAGTTTGTCAAGGAAGTTCTTTAGAAGCTAATGGTCGAAAGAATGATATATGAAGGTATTCAGGCATCGTCGACTAGGGGAATGTAGGATTCCCCTTCAATCAAACATCATTACAGCCGTGTCAACCCCTTAACTGAATAGTGAAGTAAGAACCACAATTATCTTGCTAAAGTGAAGCAGATCTCGTCGATCCTACCTAAATATATTTCACATTTGGTTGGCGTTGTTAACCACGACAGTATCCCTCAACATTCTGAGTACTCTGTGTTAATTGCATACATTACGAAAGTAATTTGCATAGCCAGAAGCCAATTAGGACAGATCCCATTATTGAAGAACAATGAATTCAACTTAGGAGACCGAAAGAATTATGTCATGTTAGATCTCCACCACTACTTTACGAAGACAATTGGAAAAAAAACTCTCCTTGTCTCAAACCCATGGATTAATGGGTTGGAATAGTCCACCGTGTTGAACCTGATGAAGATCCTGCATTTTCGCTGCCACTAGGAGGTTAATGCTTACCTTAAATGCCTTCTATCGTTCTATCACGATGAAAAATTATGGCTCAAAAGAAGGATTACAGTGGATCCGACGCTGATCCACTGTATCACAGGTTTAAGTGTGAAGGGTCCTAACCCTCAACATTTTTATCCAGCAAAGGCCTTATACCGTTCCTTAGCACAATGCATCAAAGAAGCTTACAGAGAGGTAGAAAAAGGAAAGTGAGGTTACAAGGTAGCCTCTATATAGGATGGAGTAGTGCGCCTTTCTTTTCAACCCTTAATGAGAAATCTAGTGAGGAAGAACCACCCCACACAGGTCACCGTTTTCGTGGTGGACCTCGTAGGAAAGTGTGTGGAGGGAATTCAGATGAACTGGGCGAAATACTTCGTAAACGAGCTAGAAAAGGATTGTTGTGAAGCCGAGGACTTGGAATATGATTTTCATTACAATTGTTTGATCATTTTGATCACATTTGTCATTTGGAAAATGCTTGAAGGAGCCACTTTCCAAGAGATCGAACCTAAAGAGCCATTGGTCGCTTGGTTTTACACCCTGTGGTATACCAATGACATGATGAAGGAGTGGCAGTCTAATGTCGTGTTTCATGGATATTATCAGCAGTTGAAGGTCACCATCAAATCATTCCCGTGTATGACACCGCGCACCCTGCATCAGTACCAACCCATAACAAAGTTTTGTGTTGATCCCCATTTCATATACATCATCACGCGAAGAGATGAGCAGAAGGAAGAATTGCAGTCGTAATACAAGTTGAGAGATGAAGATATGGAGCTGATTACAAAGGAGTGGCCAGAGGAATTTCTTGTACCTATCACCGATGCAAAATTATCTGAGACTGACACCACAAGAAGCCTGATAGTTACACGAGTTGAACATGTTGGACAATCCAGTGGGACGAAGAAGAAGAAAAAGAAGTTTGGAGTCTATGACATAGAGAGTGATGAAGAGAAAAATGATTATGGAGATAATGAGTCTGACTCGCCAGGAGGAGGAGAAGAAGAAGTAGAAGGATAGGGAGAAGGAGATGAAGAGAAAGGAGGAGGAGAAGCTACACCACCTAAAGATCCCCCTATTAGGACAACGACACTGCAAAAGAGGAAAATTTCTCCAAAGAAACCTTCAGCAAGGAAGAAAAACCACACCAATATGTCACACTTGGAGACCACTCTTACCAATGATGACATCAGTCTAGTCTACGGAGCTATGGAGGATGCCTCTAAAGTCACGTTTCATAGATATGGAGAGAACTAGGAGGAGTTATATGGAAGGATTGAGAGAGAATTTAAGTAAGTGAAACAAGTCGTTCTCTTGGTCTGCGCAACACCTACTGTGTCGTCTGCGCCTTCGTCATTACAAACTGCAAAATTGGGGGATGAAACATCCCAGTTAAGAAGGCTTGTGGATGCAATAGAAGATCGGTTCCAGAGAGCTCAGGAAGAGAAGGAGAAGGCTACAAAATCCTTGAAAAAGGATAAATATGAATTCCTAGTACAATTACGAGAAATGCATGATAGTGTAGCTTCCCATGAAAGCGAGAAAGTAGAGCTTCAGGCGAAGCTTCAGGAGGAAAAATCCCAGCTACAGAGGGAAAAAGAGAAGATTGTCGTAGAATGGGCCATGGTCAAAGAAGTGGTAAGTAAAGCAAATCCCTCTGTTCCAGGCTTTGCACAGGACAATAAAGAGTCGGTCGAAGCTCAAGTAGTGAAGCTCACAGAGACCCTTATTTCAGAAACCTACAACAATTATTCATGAATTTCAAATCCCTCCTCATTGAACTTAATGCATGTGGAGTCACAAAAGAGGAAGAACAACTCATCCTTTCAATTCTTTCGAAATTAGGCCCTGAATATTCTGTATTTGTGTCATCTTTTCAAGCATCTAAATTGACTCAGGAAAAATGGAAAATGCCTCCATTGAATGATTTCATTGTAGAATTAACTCAAGAGAAATATAATTTATTCCAAATGGGTTCCATCAAGAATTCCAAGAACCAAGCACTTGCATCTACTAATGCGCTAAAGAGCAGTGGAAAAGACAAGAAAAAAGGAATGGGTAAATTTCCTGAATCGAAGAAGGAGAGATCCGCACAATCTTCAAATAACTCTTATGATCCTAAGGGTAAGAAGAAGAAGGAAATAACACTTTTCATCTATTGTTCCAAAGTTTTTCATCCAGAAGAAAATTGCATGAGGAACACTATCGATGAGATGGATAAGAAATTACAGCAACACAAACTCACAGTGCTCGAAAATGCAAAGAAGAAAGATGATAACAGAATGGGAGGGGGAGAACGAGATGGTCATGATTTAATGGCTGTCACATCCACTCCATCATCTTAGATCCTTGATTCAGGTGCATCAAACCATATGGCTGCATCAAAAGATGAATTTTCCTACATCGAAGAAAGCACCAGATCCCCAATTTACTTGGGAGATTCTACACTCGCAAAGGTGTGTGGAGAAGGAATTGTTGATCTTGAAGGGGGGTGGTTCACAAATGTGCTTCATGTTACCTCTATGTCTGCAAATATTCTCTCGATATATCATATCACTCATTCCATCTCTGGAAGGAAGTTGGAGTTCACTCCAGACTCCGCAGTGATTACCGACATTTCCACAGGCTCACAAGTTGCACATGGAATTGCAGATCACGGTTCTCGCTTGTATTTCTTCTCCCACTTTGTTCCTAAATATATTAGCACTGTTTTTCGGTCACAATCTAATGATATCAGCAGGTTATTGCATGAAATTTTTTTGGCCATCTAAACTATAATTACTTGCATCAACTCAGCAAGGAAAACATGGTAGAAGGATTGCCAGCTATTAAATTCACAAGCAGTGTATGTCAAGGATGCATTCTTGGCAAGCATCCAGAGAAAAAGTTTGAAAAAGGGAAGGCACAGAGAGATTCTTCACCTCTTGGGATGATTCAAAGAGAAATCATGGGCCCATTCCTACAACCTTCAATCAGTAAGGCTCGATATGTACTCACCTTCATAGATGATTTCTCTCGCTTTACTTGGGTATTTTTTTTGAAATTAAAATCAGAAGTATTTGAATTCCTTCTAGAACTTAAAGCACTTGTTGAGAATGAGTCTAGGTGTAAGATTAAGATACTCTGTACTGATAATGGGGGGGATTATGTCAACAAATATGTGCAGTAACTTTATATTCATCCAGGTATACAACTACAACAAACAGTGACATATACACCACAACAGAATGGTGTTGCGGAGAGGAAAAATTGGTCCTTAAAAGAGATGGCCAATTGTATGCTACAGTCGAAATAATTAGATCCCAAGCTATGGGATGAAGCTATTAATTTCACAACATAAATTCAGAGCCGAGTTCCTCAAAAATCACTCAAAGGAACCACTCCTTTTGAATGTTGGACCGGTAAGAAACCAAAAGTGCCGCACTTTCGTATTTTTGGTTCACGAGCATGGGCTCACATTCCGACAGATAAGAGGAAGGATTTGGAGCCTCAAACTGTTGAATGCATATTTTTTGGATATCTTGAATCTTTCAAAGGATATATATTGCTAGACTCCCACACTGAAAAGTTCATTCTAGCTCAAAGTGTGAGGTTTGAAGAAGAATCACTGCATGATTTTTCAGAAGACCCTGCCGAGAAACCGCTTGTTGTCACTGATGAGGAGGAGTCAGAAAATTTTTCGAGCACTTCAGAGAATCCGTCAGAGAATAATTTTGTGTATGATATAGAGGATGAGGATAAGGTCATGTCTTCTCCAACTCAGTTTCCAACTTTGGCAGAGAAAAACCTGCAAGATGCGGGTGAACTAGTCGGTGATCCTGCGAATACAAGAAGAACTAGATCATAGTGTTTTGGGGCTCCTCAATACCTGGCTACCACAAAACCTTTGTTGCCCATACATTGATATATGTCACTTGTTTCATATCCAAAGTCATACTCTGAGGCTGCTGGAAACCCACTCTGGGAGGTTGCCATGGATGAAGAGTACTTTGCTCTTATGGACAACAACAAATGGGACTTGGTTCCACTTCCAAAAGGAAGAAATCTTGTTCGATGTCGATGGATATATCGAACAAATATTGGTAAATATTGTGAGATCAGCAAGTACAAATATTGACTTTTTGCAAAAGGACACTCACAGGTACATGGCATAGACTACACAAAGACATTTTCACCTGTTTCAAAAATGGACTCCATTCGACTAGTTTTGGCCATTGTCGTTGCTCACAGATGGAAAGTTCATTGCATGCATTAAATCCGCGAGATGATCCATGACAGAGTCATTTCATTATAGTACT
>JZKD02S0043281.1:0-26157 GCA_000966675.3 Picea glauca
GAATATGGTGTGAGATTTGTAAGACATAGGGGCATGATCCATATCATTTTCCAATGATGCAGAAATATCAGACAATGCCTAAGAGTTCATATTGAAAATTTTGCAAGTCAGTGGGCCATGATGACAAAGATTACAGGACAATGGATTTGATGAGGCAAAGAACATCGAAAAACTATAGGGTGCAAGAAGAAATGATGATAGGACAAGATGCACCACAGTTTAACCAAGTACCATCCCACTATAACATTGTGCAACCATAGTACAATACCGCGTAGCCACATTATAACCCCATGCAGTATAATTAGGTACCTTAGAACAACGCCCCACGAGGAGATCGATATGGATACAAAGGTGGAGGATGAGGAAGAGGAGGATTTGGAAGAGGCAAAGGACCAGTGATATTCCATAATTGTCAACAACCAAGACACTATGCAAGAGAATGTCCACTTCCACCTACGACATGTATGTAATGTCGTGCATCCGATCATGACACAAAATATTGTCTGACACTATTGGGGAAGATCCAGGAAAAGAGGAATAAAAAAAATTAGAATCTTCGATGGATTTGTTCTGAAGAAAGGGATGATGGAAGAAATATCAACATATTTAGGCACGGAGGAGCTAAGACAGGAAATGACACAGTAAAACAAGATCCATCACAACACCAATGGGTGAAGAATAATGTTGAACCACATAAGTAGTTGGATGCGCAGAATGAAAAGGAGATATTCAAACAAGCCATACAAGAATTCTTGAAACCAGACATTGCATCTACATCAGGAGGTACCAACATACGAGATGTCTTCATCATTGGATCACACTAATGAAGCACAACCCCTAGGACAAGTAAGTACCATAAAGTCTTTTCTGCAATCATGTGTTAAACTACTAAATGATCCATCATCTATTAAAGTATTACAAAATATGTAACACAGACATCGAGGGAAAGCTAGAGCAGAAAATAGTTAATCGCTTGCATACAAGGAGGAGTACAAGTACATAATTCATACTAAATTCCAACATCGGAGATTTCAACATGGGGGATATTATACTGGATTTAGGCTCCAAAGTAAATGTGTTACCCAATAAGACATGGCAATGTATGGGAGAGACCACATTAGGATATTCACCTGTTCAGCTGAAACTAGCAAATCAACATAGGGTTATGCCAATTGGAAGGATAAAAGGTGTGACAATAGATCTGGATGGAATGCACACTAAAGTTGATTTTGAAGTGATAGAAATAGTGTATGGCACAACACCTTATCCAACAATATTTGGGTTGGATTGGGCGTTTGACAACCAGGCCATAATCAATTTGAAGACAAGAAAGATGGCATTTGAGTCAGGAGAATACAAAGTTGTTGCACCACTAGACCCATCAGAAGGAGAAAGGTTTGTTGGACACACCTATCACACTTAGAGGGGGGGGTGAATGAGTGTGGGGCTCTTTTCCCAAAACTTCCCTCCTGCACAAAAACTCATCAATTAGCATTCAAAATTTATTCATTACCCATTGCTATCGTTTATAACCAGTTAGATGTGATCACATATCAACAACATATATCAGCAACAAGTCATCACCACAATGAACACAAAGAACACAAGATGTATGTATAATTTTCTTTTATTACAGACTTCAATCCATGGGGTTTATCAGCAACAACTAAATAGATTACAACTCTGCAAGAGCACCAGCTCTATATGCAAGACTTAGCTTACATTCTCAACACCAACTGAGATGAGGAAACAATCCTCAACATATATCAATCTATCAACAGGTACATGACCTGTCAGTAGTGCAGCCTGCATGTGCATGCGCCCTACCTCACTACAGCCCACGTGTGAACGGGGCCAGTGTAGAATGCAACAAGCATATGCTTCTGAGCAACATGCTCAGATCCTCTGCAACCTGCAATCACTTTCTCTTCTATGTTCCACTGTCAAAACTAACCCATAGCCAGTCACAACACATCCAAGATCTCCAATAGCTTTCTCATGCTCCACAACAAATCAATATGAATGTTATCTCAATCATGTATAAATAACTAGTATATCATAGAAATCATGTCACTACTGAATCAAAAGAGTGTTGCTCACTCCATCAACCAAATCAACCAAACTGAACCACATCATAGAAGCCATACCAAGAATTCCCTAAGCATATCAAACAATAGTATCCATGAATATAATAATGTAACCATACCAGTGTCTTAGTGATAGATCTGAGGCCATAGAATGCAGATCTGGAACCTGCCTCATCATCCAAGAGCTTGGCACCAGCTCAAACACAAATCTCCNGGTGAATGAGTGTGGGGCTCTTTTTCCCAAAACTTCCCTCTTGCACAAAAACTCATCAATTAGCATTCAACATTTATTCATTACCCATTGCTATCATTTATAACCGGTTAGATGTGATCACATATCAACAACATATATCAGCAACAAGTCATCACCACAATGAACACAAAGAACACAAGATGTATGTACAATTTTCTTTTATTACAAACTTCAATCCATGGGGTTTATCAGCAACAACTAAATAGATTACAACTTTGCAAGAGCACCAGCTCTATATGCAAGACTTAGCTTACATTCTCAACACCAACTAAGATGAGGAAACAATCCTCAACATATATCAATCTGTCAACAGGTACATGACCTGTCAGTAGTCCAGCCCACATGTGCACGTGCCCTACCTCACTACATCCCACGTGTGAACGGGGCCAGTGTAGAATGCAACAAGCATATGCTTCTGAGCAACATGCTCAGATCCTCTGCAACCTGCAATCACTTTCTCTTCTATGTTCCACTGTCAAAACTAACCCATAGCCAGTCACAACACATCCAAGCTCTCCAATAGCTTGCTCATGCTCCACAACAAATCAATATGAATGCTATCTCAATCATGTATAAATAACTAGTATACCATAGAAATCATGTCACTACTGAATCAAAAGAGTGTTGCTCACTCCATCAACCAAATCAACCAAATTGAACCACATCATAGAAGCCATACCAAGAATTCCCTAAGCATATCAAACAATAGTATCCATCAAGATAATAATGTAACCATACCAGTGTCTTAGTGATAGATCTGAGGCCATAGAATGCAGATCTGGAACCTGCCTCATCATCCAAGAGCTTGGCACCAGCTCAAACACAAATCNCCATCATATGGGGGTCCTTCAACTTCGTAGAGCCATAACTCTCAAACTGTGAGGAGTTATGTGACATTCCACATACCACCGGAAATGGCATGTCAAGAACTATCCATCTAGGATAGTTTCACTAACAACTTCATTGATCTTCATCTCATTAATCCACATGCAAGCATGGGTCCTCCAACCGTTCTTCTAGAATAACTCAATCCGTAAAGCGTCTTCCCGTGAGGGCTTTCACCATAAGGGGACAACTTTGGAGTTCATCCATTTGTGCACCTTATCAACCATGATAAGACAATAATGATTCATCTTTGCATCAAGTCACCACTGCATCATATATATAAACTATGCATCATGTATCAATGACAACTCATTGATCCATCTTCATCAATGCATCATATCAATGATCCATATTTATCAATTGGTTTCCACTTGGACATATATCATTCTCATCAAGGGAATCATATCAATCATCCATATTTATCAGTTGGTTTCCACTTGGACATCTATCATTCTTATCAATGCATATTCATTGTTCAGCAATCATCAATCAATCAATTACTTGACATCAATCAAACCAAACCATTTACATCAATGACATATGATTGTACAATATCCCAAATAATCAAACCATTGACATCAATGACAACATGATCCAACAAGGTTTATAGATCCCACTTGCTTATACCTTGAGGAAATCAACCAGTTATACAGAACCACGACGCAAGAAGAATATTATTTGAATCCAACTGTAGATGGAGTACTTAGTTGTAGAAGAATCACATCATGTGCTTCGGTCTCAGATATAGGGTTGGATAATTGGCAACGGAGATCACATGAAGTATCCACAAGAAGGTGCAAAAGAATAGACCACGCAGTAACATGGCTAGGTACAAAGATAAGAGAAACTCTCATTTTTCATGGGGTGAATGACTTAGAAGAATTCCTAACAAGATATGAAGATGAAGTGTTATATAATCAGAGGATATTATCTCTAGACATAGAACTCAAGGAAACACCTGCAAGATGGTTGGGTGCACACAAAGAGACAGTCAAGGACAGGTATCAATGTAAGTGATTATTGCACGTTAGATTCGGTGCAGAACAAGGAAGCAAGTAACTACAGAGATATGATGGATAGGGGACACCATCAGAACACTTGGAGAAGTGTAGAACATTATGGAAAATGATACCACCAGAAGAATGGACTCATCACTTTATTCATACACTAGAAGGAATTCCAAAAAACTGATATGTAGACCAAGAACTACATAGAGGCACTGCATAATGGACAGCATTACAATAGAATTTTAAGTCACTTTCTAATTTGAACATGAGAACCCCAACATTGATGCATCACTCAAACAAATCATAGGGGTGATATTTATTAAGGAACCAAAGGTTGAACTTATAACAAAGTATCAACAACAGAATAGACAGGGAGTGAAAGAACTATTGTCATGATATCATGTGCAGGAAGAAGCACTAGATGAAGATGGCCCATGTAACATTCAAATTACAGAAATAGAAGGAGAAAGAGAGGTAGAAGGCCCATCTATGGAATCATAAGCATTTGCTGGGAAAATCAAGGTGAAGAAAGTAAATATTGGGACAAATGATAATCCCAAAATGGCCAGTATTGGAGATTACTTGGATGAACAAATAGTATAAAGAATAGCAAAGTTGTTGCGCAAGTATAGTGACATGTTCCTAAAAACCTTTACATAGATGAAAGTCATAGTAGAAAATCTAGGAGAGATGAAGATACCTCTCAAACCCGAGGCTAGATCTGTCAGACAATGACCATATGGACTGAACCCAATATATAAGAAGAAAGTAAAATCATAAATTGACATAATGTTGGAAGTTGGAATCATCGAACCAGTAGAAGAATCAGAGTGGATAATCCTGATGGTAGTACAGGAAAAGAAACAAGGAGGCATAAGGATATGTGTCGATCTAAGGAAGTTGAATTATTATTGCCTACATGACACTTTTCCCACCCCTTTCACAGATGAGGTATTAGAGAATGTAGGAGGCCAGGAAGCATACTCAGTCACAGATGGATTCTCAGGCTACAATCATATCAGGATAGCTCCAGAAGACAGATACAAGACCACTTTTTCCATAGAATGGGGATCCTACCAGTACACAGTCATGCCTTTTGGGTTGAAGAATGCACCAGCTATATGCTCAAGGGTAGTCATAGTTTCCTTCAAATAATTCATCCATCAATTTTAAGTATATATGGATGATTGGACAATCTACAGTCTATTGAAAGATCATGTAGATGTGTTAAGGATGATGTTGGAAAGATGAAGGCAGTGCCAGATATCATTAAATATCAAGAAGTTCATATTTGGGACACCTTTTGGAATATTATTGGAACATATAGTATGTAAACAAGGGCTATTGGTGGATCCTACAAAGGTTGCAGTCTTTGTTAACTTAAAACCACCTAAATCAGTGCGCTAGTTGAGAGAAACACTGGGACACACAAGCTACTATAGGAAATTCATAAAAGGGTATGTGAAGATCACTACGCCAATGGAGAAATTGTTGAATAAGGATAGTAAATTCCAGTGTAATGAGGATTGTCAGTGAGGTTTGGACACTCTAAAAGAAAAAATGGTCACATCACTTATACTAGTATTCCTAGTCTGGGAAAAGACATTTCATGTTCATGTAGATGCATCAGCCATAACATTTGGAGCTATTCTGGTGCAGCCAAGAGTAGGAGAGTTAGACCATCCTATAGAATTTGCAAGCATAAAACTATCAGAGTCAAAGAATAACTACATTACTACAGAGAGAGAAGGCCTAGAAATGGTATATGCACTTCATAAGTTCAGACACTATCTACTTGGGAAACACTTTAAAATGGTCATAGATCATTCTGCCCTCAAGTACCTAGTCAATAAGCCAGTGTTGGAGGGGAGGACCTGTAGATGGTTACTGTTGTTTCAGGAATTTGACTTTGAAGTGATATTCAAGCCAGGGAAGTTGACTGCAGGACCCAATCACCTGTCGAGGATCACCAATGGAGAGGAACCTACAAATTTAGAGGAAAAATTCCCTGATGCCCAGTTATTTTCAATCCAAGTAGCTGATGAATATTGTGTCAACATCATTGAATACTTGAGTACATGGACCGTGCGACAAGAATTCAACATTGCACAGAAGAAAAATTCGGTAGTCAAAGTTGCAGTCTATCAATTGATTGCAGGACACTTATACAATATGGGCACAAACAACATCTTGAGAAGATGTGTACTAGAACATGAAAGGCCTAGTATTTTAGCAGAGGCTCATGAGGGAATAGTTGGAGGACATTATGCAGGAAAATATACCGCGCAGAAGGTATTGCATGCAGGACTATGGTGGTCGACCATTCACAGAGATGCAAAGGACTACTGCCATAGATGTGATGCATGTCAGAGGCTTGGAAAACCTAATAGATGGGATGAGATGCCCCTAATACCACAAGTAACCTTGCAATTATTCGACAAATGGGCAGTAGACTTTGTGGGACCAATTAACCCATCAGAAAAGAGGTCAGGAGCAAGGTATATCATTATTTTGACAGAGTACTTAACGATATAGGTAGAAGAAGCACCAGTAAAATATTGTAGCACAGAGACAACATCACACTTCCTTTTTGAGAAAGTGATCACTAGATTTGGATTTCCAAGGATTTTGATGACTGACCAAGGCACTCACTTCATAAACAATACTATCAAGGCTATGACTAAGGAATTTGAATTCTATCATCAAAAGAGTACACCTTATCACCCTCAAGCAAATGGAACAGTGGAATCCTTTAATAAGATCCTAGAGAATGCTTTGACAAATATCTGCAATTTCAACAAGGATGATTGGGATTTGAAGATACCAACAATATTATGGGTATACATAACTACATGCAATAATTTGATAGGACAGACACCATTCAAGTTGGTCTATGGACAAGAAGCAGTGGTGCCATCTGAATTTTTGGTGCCTAGTATGGGTGTAGCAGCAGGCACCAACATGAAAGATCGAGGCACAATACAAGAAAGACTAAGTCAGTTGATGGATATGGAAGAAGATAGGATTCTATCAGGATTTCACCAAGAAGTACAGAAAGAAAGGGACAAATCTTATCATGACAGACATAGTAAAAGGAACAATTTCAAGGAGGGAGACCTAGTCTTGGTGTATGACATTAAATTTCTTTAGCATCCAGGAAAATTTAGAATGCATAGGTTGGGACCATATGAAGTGAAGACTTTCATAGGCGGGGGAGTTTTACATTTGAAATATTGAGGAGGTACAAAACTCAGAGGAATGATCAATGGGAGGCGACTGAAACTATATAGGGATAGTCGACCTCCTAGTACTTAAAAAGTTACCACATAGTAAAAACATATGTATATAGTGTATTATAGTAGAAGTAAGGGAGATAAAATGAGAAAAACAAATAAAAAGAAGGAAATACATAAAAAGTAAAAAGGGGATAAAAATAAATACAAATCAATGCACATGGAGGGTGTTGACAGAATGGAATTGGTAGAATAGAACAATGCACTGCAAGAAAACCAAGGTTCAAAAATACTGTGCACATAAGATCATTTAATGGGTAGAAGGGTACAGCCTGCAGGAAACACAACAAAAAGTGAAAAAGTGACAATTTTCAATGCATCACAGCTATCACTTCTCTATCCCGCTATAAATTTGGAAAAAGGGGGGGAAGCGACCCATTGTGTTATTTGATAAGGAAAAGAACCCAGAGCAGAGTGGAAGAGTGATAGAGTGCTAATTTGTTCTACAATCTATTGATTTGGAAGCCTATATTTTGGATTTTCTTTCCATGTCACCACTGAGGTTTAGAGTGTCGAGCAAAACCGGACGAAACACATGGAGTAGCACTCGGGTGCCAAAAACTGAAACAAATAAGATGCCCATAGTGGTGGATGTGGATGAAATCCACACACCAGAGTACGAGAATACCACATTTCATGTGGAAGAGGATAAGGAACTCGTACAGGATCCCGATCATCCAGAAAAGGATGTCGAACAGACGAAATCTGACGTGTCCAGGGGAAAGGGTCGCAACAAGAAGAATTGGCCATGGGTTCCATGCAGCAGGGCCTAGAGACAAAACCAGAGCATGAAATGAAGAAAGAGGCCCTACTAGAGTGTGGGGTATCGTCCCCACAAGGGAAAAATAAGGTGTGAGAAGAGACTAATGTGCAAGGCATACAACGCGTACAAGAAAAATTGGATATAGTGATGCCAAAAATTCCCAAGGGAGTGAAGACCAAAGATAACATGGTAGGAGGATTTGATAGCCTTAAATACTCCAACCATGATTTATATGATGTCATAAAGTTCCCATATTTGTCACCACAGAGATACCTAGAGAGAAGAGGAGAAGGTCCATTATGCGTGCTACTTTTGGAGCCTGCACAGTGGATCCTGGGACTGTACAACACCGACATCATGAAATTATTAGACATACCTCACTTCAGGCGTGGGAAACACATAAACGGATGTGTCAAAAAGTTGTTAGCGAGGGTGCATGGAGGCATCTTATGGATGGATAGGCCAGTGCCTATCAATGTCGACCTCATCGCAATGATTACAGGGCTACCCACAAATGGGGAGAAGCCAGAACAATACCTAGAAGACAAAACTAAGGCGAAAGCCATCTCAAACGAGATAAAACCAAAGTATGGAAAATAAAGGGGTAACAAAGGTATTATGATTAATGAAATCAATGATATTGCGGCACAATTTGAAATAATATTTCTTGGTTGCAAATTAATGCGCAAGTACCAAAAATAAGTGCCTGCAAGAGTAGTAGTAGTTGCGGCGCAATGCTCAAAGGGGAGCTCGATGAGTTGGGGCCCTTATCTACTGAACTTGTTCCTTGAATACTGCAAGGACGTGCACAACTGGGGCTCTGAGTTCCACTATTCATGGTTACTCATCCCCATTGCACTAATGTGGTGGAAGGAACCCACATATAGCATGTTCCTACCAAGGATGGGAAAATGTGGCGCAGTGCACTACACATCCCTTCACAGTACACTTGATCCCAAAAAAAAGAAACTTAATAGTGAGATGTCTTTTATATACTTGATAGAGATATAAAATAGAGTTGTGAAGACATGAAGGATTCCCATAGAAATTGTCCATGAGTTTGGGAAGATAGAGAACTTCTAGGCATCACGTCACAATATGTGGCTACAAGCAAAGAGGGATCCAGCTAAGGAGTGGTTTCAGTTGAAGTATTGTGTAACAATGCATGACATCCATATGGAGGTCCAAGAATGGCCCAAGGAATGGAGAGTTCTAACAATCCCAAAGATGATGCCAGGAGCACAAATGAGGATGTAGGACATAATAGTCCCTACGCAGCAGGAAGGCACAAACGAAGAAAGAACCAAGAAAAATATGGCATGGGGTGAGGAAGGAGACAACACTCCCATAAAAAATAAAACCAGAATGAAGAATCCATCCCAATGTGGTTCTACATAGGGATCATTGCACATATATCAAACAACAAGAGAAACAACAGAACAAGTGTGTCCGGAGGAAAAGCAGACGGAGACACAAGAAGTCTCAATGGAGGAAGGAGAAGGGAAGGATACTGGCATGGATACACAGATTCCAAAAGTATCTAATCCATCAGTTGCCCAAAGGAAAATTCCAATGGAGCAAGAGAGTGGTGCCAAGAAGAAGGAAAAGGCCCACAGAAAACCAATGGAAACATCATTAACAACAGATGATGTGGAACTGATAGCAACGACAATGGAACATATATTGTCGGAGGTATGGGAAAAAATGAAGAATCACCGAGCTTCAATTATGGAGAAAGTACAAGAAGTAAAAACTATGCTATAGCATTTGAGGATCAAGACTGAGCAGAAACAAAAGGAGAAACCAGTGCCTACTAGAGAAAAAGCATCTTCTAGAGAAGAAGCATCTGCTAGAGAGACAGTGCACATCACGACGCAGGGAAATGTTAATTTCATAATAACATTGAATATTTTGTTCTTTGATGAGGAGACAACACAAATGCCCCGGAAACGAATTGATAGGTTGGACTTGGAGTTGCCCAATATTCCAACTAAAGCGTTGTACAAATTACAAGTGAGTGTCATGCAGGAGATTCAGTCCAGAGCAAGGTCAGATGCAACAAACTTACAATTGGCGCAGGAAGACAACACCTCACTGAAGGAGGCACTTAACCAGGAAGAGAAAGAGAGAAATCTATCACAGCAAAAAGTGGATGAGATGGAGAAATAGATCGGTGGATTATTTCAAGGCATCCTTGATAGCGTAGAATCGGAAGAAGCAGATGTTGAAGATAAGATGAGGAAAATAGCACAGGCCCTGGAACAATATAAAGAGAAGATCAAGGAACTAGAGGAGTGGGTAGTACCTACAACTCCTCCAACAATTTGGGCACAAAGAGAGAAAGACGTGACAACATCTACAGAAAACACTATGCAGAACATACATAGAGTGGTAGAACAGTTGGAAATGAGCGGCCAACTATGGACATGGATATTAGAGGATGTGATCCTACAAGATATGCAAGGAAAGGAATATAAATTTCATGCAAAAATAAAATATTTCAAGCAGTGATAGAGGACAATTTCACTTCCATAGAATATCAAGATTGTCGCAGAAATGAAGAACCCTCAAGTAGAAGAAAACGTGGTGTGGGAATAGAAGATCACATAGTAAGCTCAGTTGGAGCCCCTACAAGAAAAGGAAGAATAGTTGGTCATGTAAATCGATGCAGTAAATGTGCGCCTTGAACAGATAGGCTTGGAGGGGGGCGAGATCTTACGACCACCAGTCACCACACAGGTGGTCGAAGCCATGTCAACAAGGAGCAACTAGGCTCATGAGCAGTGCCAACAGATAGCAGATACGTATGAAGCACTATCACAAGAAGTGATAGATGTTGGAGTTAGGTAGTGACTCGGGACAAGTCACCACTATGTCAATGTTGGGGATCTATTCGGCGCAGGCCCAGTTTTGAGGAAAAGCAGCACGTGTAAGGAAGACGTGTATGCAGGAAAAGTACCACGTGCAAGAGAGACATGCATGCAGGAAAATCAGCATGTGCAAGACAAGTGTGCATGCAGAAGAGGAAAGCATGTGAGGAATGCATGAAAGAATACCTAGCCATGATAGGGTTATGGTTTTGGTAAGAATATGTAATGGCCCGTAATCCAAAAACATGTATAAGTAGGTACCTGGAAGGTCTAGGTCGGGGGTTTTTTTCTGGTTGGTCATTGTTACTATGTTGTTCAAAGAGGGAAAGACTATGAATCCGATCTTTGTTTTTGTAAGTTATTGAGATGAGAAGAGGAAATAAGGTAGATATTCATGGTTAGATCATAGGTTGAGGATCCCGGTGTGATCTAGTCTGCCTCATTGTAGATCTTGACCTGTTTGATGGAGATTTGTAATGCACGCGAAATTGTAGTGTTGGACACACCATAATAAAATAGCATAGCAACCAAATATTTGTGGACGTATCCCAGGAGGTGTGAACCACGGTATATCATGTGTTATGTGATTGAATATTGTGTATTTCCTTTACTTTCAATGATTAGATGTTAGACAAATGTGTGAATGACTAGTTAGATCTTCTATTTTACATGCATGAGTAAGAATGACAGGGTATTCAATATAAGTTGAATGGTAAAGTAACAAATCAAGATCACAAAGTTTAATCCCATATTCCCACTCATTCCCAAATTTAGGGTACTTGAGCGTTGTAGCCACCAATAGAACTATCTCGGGTGAGACTACGCAGTGCACTCTATGTATTGTGTTGCCTTCTGGTTTACCAGAGGGGTCGATAGTTTTAAAGGGGTATGGTTGGAAACTATGGTAGCATTGAACCTGGGTCATCCCAATAAAGGTAGAAAGAGAGAGAAGAAACAAACACATATACTCTACAACCTCTTGTAATTCCCACATTATGTATGTAGCCATGATGCTTTGTAGAATGTTCAGAAAGAAAATCCCTACACATTTTACTATAGAGTGTGTTCCTATAACTCATAAAGTTGAAGAGGGTTTTACTTTTGATTAGGGAAAGTTATTGTCAGATAATCTAATCAAACAAATAGAGGATTATATATCCAAGAAATCTAAAGGAGATTATTATCCCTTCTATATGTCTGCATATATTATGGATGCAATATGTTTCAAAACATCATTTCCTCTAATGAATTGGAGTTGGACGCCAATTGTTACTGAGCCAATACATATTTATCATTCCAAATTATGGGAGGAAAATGCAAAGGATTGTTTTTATGAGATTTTTCACAATGTAGTTATTCCAATCCATGAAGCCATTTATGGTCATCCTCCTCCTAGAATTTTTGAACAAATAATGGGGAATCTAGGTGTTATTGTATATTGGTACATTGAAGAAATTTTTTCTTATATTAGAGTTTTTGGTTGTTTTGCATCTCCACGTGCTCTGCCTAGATTTATACCAGACATACTTGTTTGTAGAGAAGTAGCTTATCAAACAGTTTCTACAAGTATCACCAAAGAATTGAAGGTTTCATAGAAAAGATTTTGGCCAGCCTATCCTATACATGTTGGTATATTTTCATTATCATATTTTGCACATGCTAAGGTTGAATCTTTAGCCTTAGATGATACTACATTGGCTACCATCAAATTCAAAAAGAATGATCCACATAGGGTGGTAGAAAACCATTTTTCTCAATTCAATATGAAGAAATATTTCCATGAAGATTCTCCTTTTGATGAGATTTTTGAAGGATCCAAATCATATGATGAAGTTATATCAAGTTTTTAGAATCTTCCTGAAAAGGAAAATTCTAGTTTTCTAAATTTCCAAAAAAACAGAAGGAGTGGTTTACCCAATATTTTGCAAGTAGAACAAAGTCTTGTTCATAATTATAATCCAAATTCACAGGTGAAAACATCATCAAATCTCAAGAAACATGACTTGCCTGATGTCAAAACCAAAGAAGTTGAAAAGACACCAGAGATATTGTCCAAGAACACAACATTTTCAGGGATAGCCATACTAGGTAAGAAATATGAAGAATCATTTGCATTGTTTGAATCTTTCATGAAACGTGGTCATACTTTTCCTCGTTTGTTCTCAAATACTGAAACTCCTGTGAAATATCTCACAACTCAAGGGGAATATACTGCACTTGAAAATCCCATCCCATCTTTAACTCCCCTAGAAACAAGTTATGATTTGTCTGGTTCAGAGGTAATAAATGTAGATGATTTGACACCTATTGAACAAAAGAGATGCATTCATCGTTTCTTCAAAGAGAAAAGGAAAGCTATCATATGAAGATAAATTTAGAAAAAAAGGATGAGTATTTACTAAAAGGAAAAGAATGGTATATCATGGACAGGGACAAGGTGACCCTAAATTATCAAAACAGGGAGCAAATTCACTGGGGGGAATTTGCAACATACAAGTTATGGTCAGTAGATAAATTGATAGAACAACTTGAACAAAAGAATCATTTGATTGAGAAGTTACAAAATGATTTGAGACAAACAAAATTCATTGTTAGGGAGAAAATCAATTATGAACTAACTCAAGTCAAACATGATTTTGAGTAGTAGATCAAACAATTAGAGGAGAAATTGAAGGAAAGTTTTCAATATCAACACTTGAGTAAGAACATTATTTCCCATAGAGATACATTCATAATTCAATTGCAACCCCAAATAAGTACAATTAAAAGAAAAATAATTAACATCTCTTCCTTTAAGAAACAAGCTTCGAAAACCAATGAGGGATTGCAGATAGTTCAACAAAAAAATTATGAAAATTTGGATATTATCCAAAAACATTATGATGTAATCAATAATTCATTATAGATTATTGATGACAAAGAGAACGAATGTATTTTTTATGAGGAAAATCTCTCTATGGCTAGGGGTAAACCACAACAGATGGAAATGACTGCAGAAATCAACTCTAATCTCAGATATGTTATATAAACAAATATGCTAGCAAGACAAAACAAAGGGCCTACCTTGTCCAGACGTTCGATGAAGTCCATCGTTGAGCACTTGACTAAGAGAAATACACCTAAAAATTGTCCTCAACAACCAATAAACGGAAGTATATGGTGATAATATATAATGTTATCACATTCAATAGCATAATCCATCAACATTCATAAAAAATACGCCCATGGAATAACAACTCAAATATTTTCAAGATATAAATTGGACAAGAAAAGAGTATTTCTATTAAAATGTAATCAGCAGAAGTGAATGAATTACAAAATTGTGTGTCGGCATGGTTCGAAACCGAGAAACTAAGTCCCTTCCAGCTGGGCCTCCACCACTTCAATCCTCCACCAAAGGAAAGTTGTTGGCCCTTGACCAAGTTTTGAGGGATCTGGTCAAGTTTGACCTATTTCGGGACTTTGANGTATCAATGACAACTCATTGATCCATCTTCATCAATGCATCATATCAATGATCCATATTTATCAATTGGTTTCCACTTGGACATCTATCATTCTCATCAAGGGAATCATATCAATCATCCATATTTATCAGTTGGTTTCCACTTGGACATCTATCATTCTTATCAATGCATATTCATTGTTCAGAAATCATCAATCAATCAATTACTTGACATCAATCAAACCAAATCATTTACATCAATGACATATGATCATACAATCTCCCAAATAATCAAACCATTGACATCAATGACAACATGATCCAACAAGGTTTATAGATCCCACTTGCTTATACCTTGAGAAAATCAACCAGTTATACAGAACCACCACGCAAGAAGAATATTATTTGAATCCAACTGTAGATGGAGTACTTAGCTGTAGAAGAATCACATCATGTGCTTTGGTCTCAGATACAGGGTTGGATAATTGGCAACGGAGATCACATGAAGTATCCACAAGAAGGTGCAAAAGAATAGACCGCGTAGTAACATGGTTAGGTACAAAGATAAGAGAAACTCTCATTTTTCATGGGGTGAATGACTTAGAAGAATTCCTAACAAGATATGAAGATGAAGTGTTATATAATCAGAGGATATTAGCTCTAGACATAGAACTCAAGGAAACACCTGCAAGATGGTTGGGTGCACACAAAGAGACAGTCAAGGACAGGTATCAATGTAAGTGATTATTGCACGTTAGATTCGGTGCAGAACAAGGAAGCAAGTAACTACAGAGATATGATGGATAGGGGACACCATCAGAACACTTGGAGAAGTGTAGAACATTATGGAAAATGATACCACCAGAAGAATGGACTCATCACTTTATTCATACACTAGAAGGAATTCCAAAAAACTGATATGTAGACCAAGAACTACATAGAGGCACTGCATAATGGACAGCATTACAATAGAATTTTAAGTCACTTTCTAATTTGAACATGAGAACCCCAACATTGATGCATCACTCAAACAAATCATAGGGGTGATATTTATTAAGGAACCAAAGGTTGAACTTATAACAAAGTATCAACAACAGAATAGACAGGGAGTGAAAGAACTATTGTCATGATATCATGTGCAGGAAGAAGCACTAGATGAAGATGGCCCATGTAACATTCAAATTACAGAAATAGAAGGAGAAAGAGAGGTAGAAGGCCCATCTATGGAATCATAAGCATTTGCTGGGAAAATCAAGGTGAAGAAAGTAAATATTGGGACAAATGATAATCCCAAAATGGCCAGTATTGGAGATTACTTGGATGAACAAATAGTATAAAGAATAGCAAAGTTGTTGCGCAAGTATAGTGACATGTTCCTAAAAACCTTTACATAGATGAAAGTCATAGTAGAAAATCTAGGAGAGATGAAGATACCTCTCAAACCCGAGGCTAGATCTGTCAGACAATGACCATATGGACTGAACCCAATATATAAGAAGAAAGTAAAATCATAAATTGACATAATGTTGGAAGTTGGAATCATCGAACCAGTAGAAGAATCAGAGTGGATAATCCTGATGGTAGTACAGGAAAAGAAACAAGGAGGCATAAGGATATGTGTCGATCTAAGGAAGTTGAATTATTATTGCCTACATGACACTTTTCCCACCCCTTTCACAGATGAGGTATTAGAGAATGTAGGAGGCCAGGAAGCATACTCAGTCACAGATGGATTCTCAGGCTACAATCATATCAGGATAGCTCCAGAAGACAGATACAAGACCACTTTTTCCATAGAATGGGGATCCTACCAGTACACAGTCATGCCTTTTGGGTTGAAGAATGCACCAGCTATATGCTCAAGGGTAGTCATAGTTTCCTTCAAATAATTCATCCATCAATTTTAAGTATATATGGATGATTGGACAATCTACAGTCTATTGAAAGATCATGTAGATGTGTTAAGGATGATGTTGGAAAGATGAAGGCAGTGCCAGATATCATTAAATATCAAGAAGTTCATATTTGGGACACCTTTTGGAATATTATTGGAACATATAGTATGTAAACAAGGGCTATTGGTGGATCCTACAAAGGTTGCAGTCTTTGTTAACTTAAAACCACCTAAATCAGTGCGCTAGTTGAGAGAAACACTGGGACACACAAGCTACTATAGGAAATTCATAAAAGGGTATGTGAAGATCACTACGCCAATGGAGAAATTGTTGAATAAGGATAGTAAATTCCAGTGTAATGAGGATTGTCAGTGAGGTTTGGACACTCTAAAAGAAAAAATGGTCACATCACTTATACTAGTATTCCTAGTCTGGGAAAAGACATTTCATGTTCATGTAGATGCATCAGCCATAACATTTGGAGCTATTCTGGTGCAGCCAAGAGTAGGAGAGTTAGACCATCCTATAGAATTTGCAAGCATAAAACTATCAGAGTCAAAGAATAACTACATTACTACAGAGAGAGAAGGCCTAGAAATGGTATATGCACTTCATAAGTTCAGACACTATCTACTTGGGAAACACTTTAAAATGGTCATAGATCATTCTGCCCTCAAGTACCTAGTCAATAAGCCAGTGTTGGAGGGGAGGACCTGTAGATGGTTACTGTTGTTTCAGGAATTTGACTTTGAAGTGATATTCAAGCCAGGGAAGTTGACTGCAGGACCCAATCACCTGTCGAGGATCACCAATGGAGAGGAACCTACAAATTTAGAGGAAAAATTCCCTGATGCCCAGTTATTTTCAATCCAAGTAGCTGATGAATATTGTGTCAACATCATTGAATACTTGAGTACATGGACCGTGCGACAAGAATTCAACATTGCACAGAAGAAAAATTCGGTAGTCAAAGTTGCAGTCTATCAATTGATTGCAGGACACTTATACAATATGGGCACAAACAACATCTTGAGAAGATGTGTACTAGAACATGAAAGGCCTAGTATTTTAGCAGAGGCTCATGAGGGAATAGTTGGAGGACATTATGCAGGAAAATATACCGCGCAGAAGGTATTGCATGCAGGACTATGGTGGTCGACCATTCACAGAGATGCAAAGGACTACTGCCATAGATGTGATGCATGTCAGAGGCTTGGAAAACCTAATAGATGGGATGAGATGCCCCTAATACCACAAGTAACCTTGCAATTATTCGACAAATGGGCAGTAGACTTTGTGGGACCAATTAACCCATCAGAAAAGAGGTCAGGAGCAAGGTATATCATTATTTTGACAGAGTACTTAACGATATAGGTAGAAGAAGCACCAGTAAAATATTGTAGCACAGAGACAACATCACACTTCCTTTTTGAGAAAGTGATCACTAGATTTGGATTTCCAAGGATTTTGATGACTGACCAAGGCACTCACTTCATAAACAATACTATCAAGGCTATGACTAAGGAATTTGAATTCTATCATCAAAAGAGTACACCTTATCACCCTCAAGCAAATGGAACAGTGGAATCCTTTAATAAGATCCTAGAGAATGCTTTGACAAATATCTGCAATTTCAACAAGGATGATTGGGATTTGAAGATACCAACAATATTATGGGTATACATAACTACATGCAATAATTTGATAGGACAGACACCATTCAAGTTGGTCTATGGACAAGAAGCAGTGGTGCCATCTGAATTTTTGGTGCCTAGTATGGGTGTAGCAGCAGGCACCAACATGAAAGATCGAGGCACAATACAAGAAAGACTAAGTCAGTTGATGGATATGGAAGAAGATAGGATTCTATCAGGATTTCACCAAGAAGTACAGAAAGAAAGGGACAAATCTTATCATGACAGACATAGTAAAAGGAACAATTTCAAGGAGGGAGACCTAGTCTTGGTGTATGACATTAAATTTCTTTAGCATCCAGGAAAATTTAGAATGCATAGGTTGGGACCATATGAAGTGAAGACTTTCATAGGCGGGGGAGTTTTACATTTGAAATATTGAGGAGGTACAAAACTCAGAGGAATGATCAATGGGAGGCGACTGAAACTATATAGGGATAGTCGACCTCCTAGTACTTAAAAAGTTACCACATAGTAAAAACATATGTATATAGTGTATTATAGTAGAAGTAAGGGAGATAAAATGAGAAAAACAAATAAAAAGAAGGAAATACATAAAAAGTAAAAAGGGGATAAAAATAAATACAAATCAATGCACATGGAGGGTGTTGACAGAATGGAATTGGTAGAATAGAACAATGCACTGCAAGAAAACCAAGGTTCAAAAATACTGTGCACATAAGATCATTTAATGGGTAGAAGGGTACAGCCTGCAGGAAACACAACAAAAAGTGAAAAAGTGACAATTTTCAATGCATCACAGCTATCACTTCTCTATCCCGCTATAAATTTGGAAAAAGGGGGGGAAGCGACCCATTGTGTTATTTGATAAGGAAAAGAACCCAGAGCAGAGTGGAAGAGTGATAGAGTGCTAATTTGTTCTACAATCTATTGATTTGGAAGCCTATATTTTGGATTTTCTTTCCATGTCACCACTGAGGTTTAGAGTGTCGAGCAAAACCGGACGAAACACATGGAGTAGCACTCGGGTGCCAAAAACTGAAACAAATAAGATGCCCATAGTGGTGGATGTGGATGAAATCCACACACCAGAGTACGAGAATACCACATTTCATGTGGAAGAGGATAAGGAACTCGTACAGGATCCCGATCATCCAGAAAAGGATGTCGAACAGACGAAATCTGACGTGTCCAGGGGAAAGGGTCGCAACAAGAAGAATTGGCCATGGGTTCCATGCAGCAGGGCCTAGAGACAAAACCAGAGCATGAAATGAAGAAAGAGGCCCTACTAGAGTGTGGGGTATCGTCCCCACAAGGGAAAAATAAGGTGTGAGAAGAGACTAATGTGCAAGGCATACAACGCGTACAAGAAAAATTGGATATAGTGATGCCAAAAATTCCCAAGGGAGTGAAGACCAAAGATAACATGGTAGGAGGATTTGATAGCCTTAAATACTCCAACCATGATTTATATGATGTCATAAAGTTCCCATATTTGTCACCACAGAGATACCTAGAGAGAAGAGGAGAAGGTCCATTATGCGTGCTACTTTTGGAGCCTGCACAGTGGATCCTGGGACTGTACAACACCGACATCATGAAATTATTAGACATACCTCACTTCAGGCGTGGGAAACACATAAACGGATGTGTCAAAAAGTTGTTAGCGAGGGTGCATGGAGGCATCTTATGGATGGATAGGCCAGTGCCTATCAATGTCGACCTCATCGCAATGATTACAGGGCTACCCACAAATGGGGAGAAGCCAGAACAATACCTAGAAGACAAAACTAAGGCGAAAGCCATCTCAAACGAGATAAAACCAAAGTATGGAAAATAAAGGGGTAACAAAGGTATTATGATTAATGAAATCAATGATATTGCGGCACAATTTGAAATAATATTTCTTGGTTGCAAATTAATGCGCAAGTACCAAAAATAAGTGCCTGCAAGAGTAGTAGTAGTTGCGGCGCAATGCTCAAAGGGGAGCTCGATGAGTTGGGGCCCTTATCTACTGAACTTGTTCCTTGAATACTGCAAGGACGTGCACAACTGGGGCTCTGAGTTCCACTATTCATGGTTACTCATCCCCATTGCACTAATGTGGTGGAAGGAACCCACATATAGCATGTTCCTACCAAGGATGGGAAAATGTGGCGCAGTGCACTACACATCCCTTCACAGTACACTTGATCCCAAAAAAAAGAAACTTAATAGTGAGATGTCTTTTATATACTTGATAGAGATATAAAATAGAGTTGTGAAGACATGAAGGATTCCCATAGAAATTGTCCATGAGTTTGGGAAGATAGAGAACTTCTAGGCATCACGTCACAATATGTGGCTACAAGCAAAGAGGGATCCAGCTAAGGAGTGGTTTCAGTTGAAGTATTGTGTAACAATGCATGACATCCATATGGAGGTCCAAGAATGGCCCAAGGAATGGAGAGTTCTAACAATCCCAAAGATGATGCCAGGAGCACAAATGAGGATGTAGGACATAATAGTCCCTACGCAGCAGGAAGGCACAAACGAAGAAAGAACCAAGAAAAATATGGCATGGGGTGAGGAAGGAGACAACACTCCCATAAAAAATAAAACCAGAATGAAGAATCCATCCCAATGTGGTTCTACATAGGGATCATTGCACATATATCAAACAACAAGAGAAACAACAGAACAAGTGTGTCCGGAGGAAAAGCAGACGGAGACACAAGAAGTCTCAATGGAGGAAGGAGAAGGGAAGGATACTGGCATGGATACACAGATTCCAAAAGTATCTAATCCATCAGTTGCCCAAAGGAAAATTCCAATGGAGCAAGAGAGTGGTGCCAAGAAGAAGGAAAAGGCCCACAGAAAACCAATGGAAACATCATTAACAACAGATGATGTGGAACTGATAGCAACGACAATGGAACATATATTGTCGGAGGTATGGGAAAAAATGAAGAATCACCGAGCTTCAATTATGGAGAAAGTACAAGAAGTAAAAACTATGCTATAGCATTTGAGGATCAAGACTGAGCAGAAACAAAAGGAGAAACCAGTGCCTACTAGAGAAAAAGCATCTTCTAGAGAAGAAGCATCTGCTAGAGAGACAGTGCACATCACGACGCAGGGAAATGTTAATTTCATAATAACATTGAATATTTTGTTCTTTGATGAGGAGACAACACAAATGCCCCGGAAACGAATTGATAGGTTGGACTTGGAGTTGCCCAATATTCCAACTAAAGCGTTGTACAAATTACAAGTGAGTGTCATGCAGGAGATTCAGTCCAGAGCAAGGTCAGATGCAACAAACTTACAATTGGCGCAGGAAGACAACACCTCACTGAAGGAGGCACTTAACCAGGAAGAGAAAGAGAGAAATCTATCACAGCAAAAAGTGGATGAGATGGAGAAATAGATCGGTGGATTATTTCAAGGCATCCTTGATAGCGTAGAATCGGAAGAAGCAGATGTTGAAGATAAGATGAGGAAAATAGCACAGGCCCTGGAACAATATAAAGAGAAGATCAAGGAACTAGAGGAGTGGGTAGTACCTACAACTCCTCCAACAATTTGGGCACAAAGAGAGAAAGACGTGACAACATCTACAGAAAACACTATGCAGAACATACATAGAGTGGTAGAACAGTTGGAAATGAGCGGCCAACTATGGACATGGATATTAGAGGATGTGATCCTACAAGATATGCAAGGAAAGGAATATAAATTTCATGCAAAAATAAAATATTTCAAGCAGTGATAGAGGACAATTTCACTTCCATAGAATATCAAGATTGTCGCAGAAATGAAGAACCCTCAAGTAGAAGAAAACGTGGTGTGGGAATAGAAGATCACATAGTAAGCTCAGTTGGAGCCCCTACAAGAAAAGGAAGAATAGTTGGTCATGTAAATCGATGCAGTAAATGTGCGCCTTGAACAGATAGGCTTGGAGGGGGGCGAGATCTTACGACCACCAGTCACCACACAGGTGGTCGAAGCCATGTCAACAAGGAGCAACTAGGCTCATGAGCAGTGCCAACAGATAGCAGATACGTATGAAGCACTATCACAAGAAGTGATAGATGTTGGAGTTAGGTAGTGACTCGGGACAAGTCACCACTATGTCAATGTTGGGGATCTATTCGGCGCAGGCCCAGTTTTGAGGAAAAGCAGCACGTGTAAGGAAGACGTGTATGCAGGAAAAGTACCACGTGCAAGAGAGACATGCATGCAGGAAAATCAGCATGTGCAAGACAAGTGTGCATGCAGAAGAGGAAAGCATGTGAGGAATGCATGAAAGAATACCTAGCCATGATAGGGTTATGGTTTTGGTAAGAATATGTAATGGCCCGTAATCCAAAAACATGTATAAGTAGGTACCTGGAAGGTCTAGGTCGGGGGTTTTTTTCTGGTTGGTCATTGTTACTATGTTGTTCAAAGAGGGAAAGACTATGAATCCGATCTTTGTTTTTGTAAGTTATTGAGATGAGAAGAGGAAATAAGGTAGATATTCATGGTTAGATCATAGGTTGAGGATCCCGGTGTGATCTAGTCTGCCTCATTGTAGATCTTGACCTGTTTGATGGAGATTTGTAATGCACGCGAAATTGTAGTGTTGGACACACCATAATAAAATAGCATAGCAACCAAATATTTGTGGACGTATCCCAGGAGGTGTGAACCACGGTATATCATGTGTTATGTGATTGAATATTGTGTATTTCCTTTACTTTCAATGATTAGATGTTAGACAAATGTGTGAATGACTAGTTAGATCTTCTATTTTACATGCATGAGTAAGAATGACAGGGTATTCAATATAAGTTGAATGGTAAAGTAACAAATCAAGATCACAAAGTTTAATCCCATATTCCCACTCATTCCCAAATTTAGGGTACTTGAGCGTTGTAGCCACCAATAGAACTATCTCGGGTGAGACTACGCAGTGCACTCTATGTATTGTGTTGCCTTCTGGTTTACCAGAGGGGTCGATAGTTTTAAAGGGGTATGGTTGGAAACTATGGTAGCATTGAACCTGGGTCATCCCAATAAAGGTAGAAAGAGAGAGAAGAAACAAACACATATACTCTACAACCTCTTGTAATTCCCACATTATGTATGTAGCCATGATGCTTTGTAGAATGTTCAGAAAGAAAATCCCTACACATTTTACTATAGAGTGTGTTCCTATAACTCATAAAGTTGAAGAGGGTTTTACTTTTGATTAGGGAAAGTTATTGTCAGATAATCTAATCAAACAAATAGAGGATTATATATCCAAGAAATCTAAAGGAGATTATTATCCCTTCTATATGTCTGCATATATTATGGATGCAATATGTTTCAAAACATCATTTCCTCTAATGAATTGGAGTTGGACGCCAATTGTTACTGAGCCAATACATATTTATCATTCCAAATTATGGGAGGAAAATGCAAAGGATTGTTTTTATGAGATTTTTCACAATGTAGTTATTCCAATCCATGAAGCCATTTATGGTCATCCTCCTCCTAGAATTTTTGAACAAATAATGGGGAATCTAGGTGTTATTGTATATTGGTACATTGAAGAAATTTTTTCTTATATTAGAGTTTTTGGTTGTTTTGCATCTCCACGTGCTCTGCCTAGATTTATACCAGACATACTTGTTTGTAGAGAAGTAGCTTATCAAACAGTTTCTACAAGTATCACCAAAGAATTGAAGGTTTCATAGAAAAGATTTTGGCCAGCCTATCCTATACATGTTGGTATATTTTCATTATCATATTTTGCACATGCTAAGGTTGAATCTTTAGCCTTAGATGATACTACATTGGCTACCATCAAATTCAAAAAGAATGATCCACATAGGGTGGTAGAAAACCATTTTTCTCAATTCAATATGAAGAAATATTTCCATGAAGATTCTCCTTTTGATGAGATTTTTGAAGGATCCAAATCATATGATGAAGTTATATCAAGTTTTTAGAATCTTCCTGAAAAGGAAAATTCTAGTTTTCTAAATTTCCAAAAAAACAGAAGGAGTGGTTTACCCAATATTTTGCAAGTAGAACAAAGTCTTGTTCATAATTATAATCCAAATTCACAGGTGAAAACATCATCAAATCTCAAGAAACATGACTTGCCTGATGTCAAAACCAAAGAAGTTGAAAAGACACCAGAGATATTGTCCAAGAACACAACATTTTCAGGGATAGCCATACTAGGTAAGAAATATGAAGAATCATTTGCATTGTTTGAATCTTTCATGAAACGTGGTCATACTTTTCCTCGTTTGTTCTCAAATACTGAAACTCCTGTGAAATATCTCACAACTCAAGGGGAATATACTGCACTTGAAAATCCCATCCCATCTTTAACTCCCCTAGAAACAAGTTATGATTTGTCTGGTTCAGAGGTAATAAATGTAGATGATTTGACACCTATTGAACAAAAGAGATGCATTCATCGTTTCTTCAAAGAGAAAAGGAAAGCTATCATATGAAGATAAATTTAGAAAAAAAGGATGAGTATTTACTAAAAGGAAAAGAATGGTATATCATGGACAGGGACAAGGTGACCCTAAATTATCAAAACAGGGAGCAAATTCACTGGGGGGAATTTGCAACATACAAGTTATGGTCAGTAGATAAATTGATAGAACAACTTGAACAAAAGAATCATTTGATTGAGAAGTTACAAAATGATTTGAGACAAACAAAATTCATTGTTAGGGAGAAAATCAATTATGAACTAACTCAAGTCAAACATGATTTTGAGTAGTAGATCAAACAATTAGAGGAGAAATTGAAGGAAAGTTTTCAATATCAACACTTGAGTAAGAACATTATTTCCCATAGAGATACATTCATAATTCAATTGCAACCCCAAATAAGTACAATTAAAAGAAAAATAATTAACATCTCTTCCTTTAAGAAACAAGCTTCGAAAACCAATGAGGGATTGCAGATAGTTCAACAAAAAAATTATGAAAATTTGGATATTATCCAAAAACATTATGATGTAATCAATAATTCATTATAGATTATTGATGACAAAGAGAACGAATGTATTTTTTATGAGGAAAATCTCTCTAT
Organism: Picea glauca; assembly: GCA_000966675.3. Taxonomy (NCBI): domain Eukaryota; kingdom Viridiplantae; phylum Streptophyta; class Pinopsida; order Pinales; family Pinaceae; genus Picea; species Picea glauca. The sequence goes on from JZKD02S0043281.1 coordinate 25,222, forward strand.
GGCTAGGGGTAAACCACAACAGATGGAAATGACTGCAGAAATCAACTCTAATCTCAGATATGTTATATAAACAAATATGCTAGCAAGACAAAACAAAGGGCCTACCTTGTCCAGACGTTCGATGAAGTCCATCGTTGAGCACTTGACTAAGAGAAATACACCTAAAAATTGTCCTCAACAACCAATAAACGGAAGTATATGGTGATAATATATAATGTTATCACATTCAATAGCATAATCCATCAACATTCATAAAAAATACGCCCATGGAATAACAACTCAAATATTTTCAAGATATAAATTGGACAAGAAAAGAGTATTTCTATTAAAATGTAATCAGCAGAAGTGAATGAATTACAAAATTGTGTGTCGGCATGGTTCGAAACCGAGAAACTAAGTCCCTTCCAGCTGGGCCTCCACCACTTCAATCCTCCACCAAAGGAAAGTTGTTGGCCCTTGACCAAGTTTTGAGGGATCTGGTCAAGTTTGACCTATTTCGGGACTTTGATAGCCTGTCGAAGGAGGAGTGCAAGACGAAGTGGACATCGTGGATCTCAGGCCCTGTTTTGGATCCTTTTGGGTTTTTGGTATTATGTAACGGGCATGGGATGTCCGCCCATGGGTTTACCCATGTTTAGGCCTATGTTGTAATATATATATATATATATATATATATAGATGTCTAGGAAATATAGAGAAGGATGAATGGATAAGTGCTAGATATATGTGATTGAAGGATTGTAAGCTCTTTGCATATTGTGTGAGACTTGTAGAGCTGAGTGCAAGTCATTGTAAGAGGTTGTGGAAGGTTGTGTGCTTAGATCTACCAGGGAAGGAGGATATAGCGAGATGCGCGGATCTCTTGTCCTAGGCGAAGTAGGTTTTTGAGGCTCTATTCTTGTAACCGATTGATTGAAGACAATAAAGAAGAAGAGT
>JZKD02S0043292.1:10507-26157 GCA_000966675.3 Picea glauca
GTGGGGTAAAAGGAGGTTGCCCCATCGAAGAGGCTTATTATCTGAAATTATCTCTTTTTCAAGGCGTTGAGTACTTTTTCTGAGGTTTTTCTATGCTATATTGATATTTGGTTCTAAACATTAGTTTATATAGCATATAATGGAATTGAGTTGATTTTTGCAATCATACCTGTCTATTTTGGTTTACCCTTGGCCATAGAGAGTTTTTCCCTCGTAACAAAGATGAGGATCACATTGAAAGGAGTTGGATTGAAAATGCAGATAATGAGAGGAATCAACAACATCGGGTTGGTCCGAAGAGGAAGGACCCGAAGGGCGGTTCAACAACTGGTTGACAACAGACTCGAGGGTGTTAAATTGGTTCTCGACTTGGGACTCAAATTTTGCAAGGCGGGAATTGGTAGAGGCAATCTCGGATGCCACATGATTGATGGAAGCTTTCATGTCTTGGTTGTGAGTGGTCGCCATTTGGAGAGGGGAAGTGCGGGTAAGGAAAAATGGGTGGGTGGGACCACAAAAAATGACTTATAAGTGATAGGTACCATGATGATCAGGATAAGAATTGGAATATAATGGAATACATGGAAAATTAGGGAAGATGAGAAGGGTTTGGGTCCACTGAAAAAAAAAAAGGATTAAAAATGACTGCGATCAGGGAGAAAAGGGGAATCCAATAGGATAGGTCCCAAATAACTGTGTCGACGGGAGTTATACTCGGGGCTGAATAATACTGCAGTGACGAAATGTCCAAATGCTTAACAGGGAGAAATGTGTAGTAATTTCACAACCAGAATGAAGAAGGCATAGTTGCACGACAATAGATCTTGTCCATTCTGTTTTTATTTCTGTCCCAAGGGTTAGGGTATTCAGGGTTTCTACAGACAAGGATTTTCCCTATGTTATAGCTCTCTTATCTACGTGTGGGTTCCAATAGTAGTACTCGACCCAATATCTCATGGCGCCAACTAAGGAGGCTACACTGTTCCCTTAGCCATACTACCCGACTACCCAGGTACTAGAGAGTATCTTCCCGAGTGTTGTTCTCGGTGGCACTATAGCAATCAGGCAGCCGATTGGTTTATCTACGGAAGGCTTCAGGAGATCTAGGTCAATCCGTATAGAGGTGTTGTTTGATGCACTACCACTCGAAGGGGTACCAAAATGGGTTACAAGGGTGGCCAACAGATGTGCACTTGAGTACCTCTTGTATTTCCTCAATGTATTATTCCTCGACCATGGGTTTAGGCGCATAACAACAGATCTTTGTAGCTTTAATATGTTGAAATACGTCTCTACCCTGAAAAAAAATTAACCCACAATTTTCTGTCGAGGAAAGTGCTCTGATACCACTTGTAAGGTACAAAATTTATTATATTAGTAGAACAAAGAAATAATGCAGAGAATAATACTAATATGGCAATAGAATACGAAAATATTGCAGATATAACAGCGGAACAAAAAATTATATGGAACCACAACACCAAAATTATACCTTTATTGATAGGAAACAATGTTCGCTTGCCTCTTCAAGGGGGAAACCTCTAGCAGAGTAGAGCTATATTACAATAATTTTCCAAGACAAAACTTCTCATACCCTCTACTCTTATTTATACTAAATCTATCTATCCAAAAGAACAATCTAGAGGAATATCCTTCTAGAAGTGGAAGCTTCTATTAGGTCTTCTTACAATCGACTTATTCCTCCTTATTGCTAGGCCTTATTAATATTAACCTTTATTACATGGAAATATATTATTCTACCCACTTGAGGGGTTAGGTAGGTTAGGTTCCTAACACCCTCTCTATCTTGAAATTTTATCATATTATATGGAGAAGAATCACAAACATAGCAAGCCTTCACATCATCCAAAAAAACAACAAATCAATCGTACATGGAAATAATTAGTCGTGGGTTTTTTGTGTTGCGATGATCTGATGCCCTTTGCTGAGACATTCAACTAGATTTCATTCTTATTTGAAATCTTGAACTTGCAGTATGATATTCTAGATATCTAAATCCTTAGAACATACACCTTTAACAAAGCATATTAAAAATCACAGAAATGGCTTCCTTGCATCTTCCTACTCTCCTAGTGACCTCTCTATTGCATGGATCTCCTTGAGTTGCACCTCAGGAGTTTCTGGATCATGCAATTTCAAACTCATGACAACAATTCATCCTAATTAAGTGTTGTTGATGCCAGTGAGAAAAATCTAGACCCTATGGTTGTTGTGATAATATGTGTGCTTACTTTCCATGATGTTCCTTTTTGTTTGATGTAGCCATCATCGTAAAAATTATTAAGCTCTGAAACATTTCCATTCTCTAGGTGACTTACTTCTATTGAAACCTTCGCCATATTTCCTTGCAATTCTACTTGCATTTCAGAATGATAGGATGTCCTCTCACTGTTTTCCAATGAAAATGAACAATAATTGAATATGTGGCCCACTTCATTTGTTGATATGCGACCTTCCTTCCTATGCACTATCGAAGGTGAGGATACAAATTCCTACTTTCTCAAACAAGGTGAGATAAACCATTCAATACAAATATCTCATGCCTGATCCGACCATCATATCGACGACTTCTGTGATGAGGGTGATTATAGTGATGCTGCAACCAAGCCATGATGCACAACTCTTCCACTATGAATTATACTTGAGTTCATGACTAGGGTTATAGGTAGTCTTGATTGGATCACATTTAGAGTCAGACCCATATATTGTTCTGAAAATACTTCTTCACTTCAATCTGTGTATAGAGATATGTCTTCTCAAACCAAAATTAGAAATCAATAGAGCTCCTTCACAAATGACGAATAGATTTATCTTGAATCGTCTCCTCTATAAATATATTATCTCCTCCTAAAAACACTAGTAGTGAATTCAACCAACACAAGCATACTCTAATACTTACAAACATTGTGCTCTGATACCAATTAATGCATAGGCATTTGCGAGTACACACAAACCTCTAACTATATACAAGGCAAAGCAAGGGACACTTCGAACTTCTGCTCAAGAAAGTAGAAACCCCTGAAGGGGAAATTATATTAAATCATCACTCTCGTATGTTACCTTTAGTATACAAATGGTCCCTTTATATAAAAATAGGTGAACATAACAAATACATCATAATTAGCTAATTATCTCAACCATGTTCTAAACTAACTCCACAATATCTCCTAAAATCTCTCCATGACCTCTCCATGATTCTCTCAACAATCATCATCCCTATATTCACTCAATTATCTCCATCTCTCATTCATACCTAGAATTTCTATAATAAGTCTACCATATTACAATTATCATATTATTATTCATGATTACAAGTGGGAATGATTCTTTTCCTTAATGGTTATCTTCATTATATTGGTCCCTTCTCTATATTTGCATTTGTCATCGTTTAACCTTCATCCTTCGAAATTTGGTCTTCTTTATCAGTCATCTTCAATCTTCTTCACAAGCACCTACAAAACATAAATGTTGTTGAAGACCACATAAAAAATTACCATCCACCAGAATACATGGGTCTTCAGCTGTTGTATCCACCGGTTCACTAGAAAACTCTTTCTCATACATGGTTCATCAACCATTCTGTCAAAATATGCATACATGTACCTTTAGTCCCCCTGCATCACCATCATTATAATTCTCATCTTGGGTCTTTGACATACTCGTAGCCATGCTCTCGGTGCTCCTGCATCACATCACAATCCCACACCTACGGGAGCGAGGAAGAGTTTGTAGGGGCAGGGGTTCTTGTTAGCAAAGGAGAACCCAACAAGTCGGCTTGGTTCCATCTACAAGTGAATTTGTGAGGGGGCCAGAACTTTAGTCAACTCAGGATGATATCTTGAATGATGATCGAGGATCTCAACCTAAGGGGTTATATAAGAAGGAGGTTCTGGTGTATGCATTCTCGTGGGGTTGTCATATTGAGTGGGAAGAATATGGTGCCATCTCCAAGCGTGAGAGCTTCCATTTGAACATTAATAGTAGTCACTTGGACATCGCCCCTTCTTCAAAAGATGATGTTCAATTCGAAGAGGCTGAGACCATGAAGGAAGACCTCCCTAGTTCTCAGGCCGCGAATCCTCAGCATGTCAATGACCATAATAACACCACGACTAAGAAATTTTACCTCGCAAAGACTTATGTGGATCTAATATTTGAGGTTAGAAGTGAGGTTGTAGATTTGAAGTATAGAATGGAGCAACTGGACCACAAGGTTGATATGTTGTTGGCTCTTTGTTCCTACCGTGAGTAGACTTGAATTGATGAGGACATGGAAACCAAGGTAGCTTCCAACTTGGATCTACCTTTTCTCTATGGTCAGGTCACATGGATGGCCAACCTGAAGACAAGGACCCTCGCACAGTGTAGTAATTGGTATGCGCTTTCGATATGGTTCCCCTACACAAGCCTGTTGATCTGGTTTCAAGTTTCCTTCTTGTTTGGATGCTTTCAGTTTTTCTTATAGCTTACTACAGGTCTAGAGTCACAATAGAACATCTATAGTCTTTTGGCTCCTCGGAGCATGATTACTTTTTTATATGGGCTTGGGCTTGGGTTGGTTTCCCATATTGGTGTCACAGGCTCAAGAATATTGTGCCTATAAACTTTCAGTCTTTTAGAAGGTAATGCCAATTTCTTGCTTACAAAAAAAAAAGAAATTAACTTTAGGAATGGAAGCATATATATCTAGTCTTTAAGATGTATACTCTCAAATTTTTTTAGAATTGAAATTTTTTCATTTGAATATTTATCGTATCATATTGAGTTCAAATCTGAATTCAAACTCAAACTTGGCAACTTTGGTTGCAACTAAGTTTTTTCCCTTGAGATTGTCAATTTATGCATCTATTGGGTTTGGATATTAATCTAGTGTTATTTTCATTATATTCCTCTTCTGAAATGATGATAAACAATTTGAAGAACTAAATTGTTTATAGGATGTCATTTACTTTGGCCTTGTTATCACCACTTTTAGGGATAACTAGGAGATCATGTCTGGAGGCCCACAGGTCCTAGATATGGAGTACCGAGAGCCAGATAAACTCTTAGCATGGCCATGGAGGGCCTATCTTTTCTCCCTTTCAGTGCCTCTACCTTGCCAACAACAACAACATCCATCACCATCGGCTTGGTCTTGTGTCAGAGATGGTTCTTGCTCCATGAGGTAATGAGTCCGAGTATGATGGTATGTGTCACTCTGATCTTCAAAACCTTTGAATATGTGCATTTAATTCCTTTTGTTTCTATCAAATGCTTGGATCTTACACTTGCCCACTTGACCATGTCTGGGGGGATTGACAGGATGTCCTAGTAAGATTGCGTCCGTAGGTTCTAGTTTTCCATTGGGGGGATTTCTGAAAAGCTATTTCCCACTCCCTTCATAGCACCACTTTTTCATCTCGCTTCCCGCTTACCTATCCCATTACACTTGTACGGGCACTGGGTTGACCTATCATTTGAGGATTGCACCTTACCTAGTGGGAAGAAGGGGCTAAAGGCCCAGAAGGTAAAAACAAGCTAGAAAAAGATAAAATCCTTAGAATAAAACCTCTAGATGCTTCTCCCAGGGATCCCCGAGAAAGCAATAAAAGGATTCTCAGCAAGAAACAAGAGCGACCCATAAAAGAATAAAACAAGACCTAGTCAGAGGATAGGGGGTCTGATCACGAGCCAACCTATTAGGTCCATGGGTACCTATAAGTATGACATTACCACCAACTGGTTATCACGCCAGGGTAGTGACCCTTGGTTACTTGGCCAAGGGAAAGGGGGTCTCATCACGAGCCAACCTTCTAATTTCTGTGAAAGTACTTGTGGGTAACGTTGTCACCACTGGTCACCACGCCAGGCCAGTGTCCCCTAATTAGCGTCTTGAAGAAAAACAATAAAGAATAAAAGAATGAAGAATAAAGAATAAAAGTCATGAATGGGCTTGGAAAAAATTCCATCGAGGACAGGTGCAACTCGCCTTCTACAAAGGCACCCGCAGGTAAAGCTTTGCACCCTATGCTCTCATTGCACCCACTTGTATGGAAATCCCTTATCCACATCACCCACTTGCATGGCTCATATGAAGTCTCTTCCCAAAACTTGCCTCTTCCAGTGGACATTATCCCAATAGGATGCCCTATCACTTTCCCCAAACTTGTATTGTAGGCTTGTATAATGTCTTGGAGATTTTAATTGGGATAATAGGGGTTTTATGCGCATGTTTAATATTATTGATGATGAGATGTGATTGATATTTCTATGATCCATGTGACTATAATCCCATGGAGGGCATAGCTGTTGATGTGAAGGATCATGCCCGGCGGATAGGTACCATGTTGGACCGGTACACATGGGGAGATGATTAGTTCAGACCTCCATGGGGCTGAGGAGCCCACCAGATCGATGTTGAGACCCGATAAGGGGGTAGTGATAGGACAGAGATGGTCATAGGATTTTCATCGGAGAAGAGGAGGATGCTCCACCAGAGGCACCCTGGCAAGGCTTGACCTATGGGGGTTGTGCCTCCTCCATTGGAACGTTGACCCTGGAAGGCCCCAGATGTCACCCATGATGATCATGATGTCATCCATCCTTTTGGATATCTTGGGATACAAATTTGGTACTGTTGGCACATGTGGCAGGTTGGAGAAGCCCAAGGATGGCTAACGTCTTGCTCCAGGATGCTACATTTTCCCTAGAAGGGGACAACGTCACCTTAAAAGGCGCATGACGTATCTCTTTAGCTTGATTAGGGTTTAATTTTGAACATTTAATGTAAAACAATATGATTTTTATTATTTTGGCCTTGTCGGCCTTTTTATGACCTAAAAGTGAAATTAGGTCATGGTACTGTATAAATTGAGGGTTTTTATTCTCATTTTTTCATCATCACTCACTCACTCATTAGTGAGGTCTGAAATTTGCACTACACTTGAGGTTCTTGGCTGAAATTGTGATGCACACTTGTTGAAGGAATGAATTTTTGGATTTCTATTGGCATTTTTTGGCATATTTCTTGATGGAAGGTGTTACAACTAGGGTTTGCATGCTATTTCTTGGTGAAAGTAAGTGACTTTATACAAAACTTCTTAATTGAATGGTTGTATTGTTATTTCTTACATATAATGTTATGATTTGCTGAATAAACCCTAGGTGACAAGCACACATTGTAGGTCCTTGTCTCCTGTCCCAGTCAAGATTTTCAGCGATTATTTGAAGAGAGAAAGAGTCTAGCCTTAGCTACACTCTATTCCTCCTCTTCTTTTCTAGTCGTTTTACTTTCCTGAGCTAAGAAGAAGAAGACACATTAAGGCCTAGTTCCCTTACACCTTGATGAGCCGATTTTTCTAAGGTTTGCTGGGAAAGCCTTGCCATAGCAACACGTTGCCTACAAAACCTCTTGTCTTAATCTTATGCCACTTTTTGAGCTATCCGTTTTTTCCATTGACCTAAGGAAGGAGGAGAGAGCATTGAGGCCTAGTTCCCCTAAACCAAAGCGAGGCTCTCTCCCTTAGGGTTTTGACGTTGAGGCCTTGCCGTAGCAACACTTCAAGGTTTGACCCTCCCGTCCTTAGTCTTTACTATCTTCCTTGATCCTTCAGCTTCTGCATCCTCCTTTTGACTCCATTTACCCAAGGAATGCACTGATCTAAGTCCTAGCCTATGAGTACTATGATAAAGCAACTCATAATACTTTGAACAAAACCCTAACTATTCTAACCCTAGCCTAAGACTAACCCTACTAACTTAATGTTGTCGTCATCTCCTACTATTAACATAATTGTGCAGCTATGGTCTTACTTGTGAGCAATTGAATGGTTATTTAAGGGCATTACTTGAATGAAATATTGATTGTTAACATTGAATGCCACGTTTTCTAAGCATTTATTGAAGAAGTGGCATTGTGCATCATTTATATTTTATAAACATTGACTTCATCAATATTCATTATTCAATTGCTTATATATCAGATAGTCATTGATTACATGAAGTACTAACCAAGTGAGTAATCTTTCATATATATGTTTCTTGTTGCTTTGTCTCGGGTAGGTGCATCTCTTTTTGGGTTATACTTCTCTTTATTGGCTGTTAGCTGGACTATCTACTCGGTGGTGACTTCTGCGGGTGGGGGGGGGATTTACCTTTGTCTTATTATCCTTTTCCTTCTCAAAACCCCAGGTCACTGGGGACGTCTCGCTCGGGCCTTACCTCCCTAAATAGAAAGAACCTTCCTATCGAGGTGACATTGTGTGGGATTGGTTTAGTTACGCCAGTTTGTCGTTACATCTTTCTTGTATCCTAACTACAAACTACGCGATATCATTTTGGCACCATTGTTGGGGAACATTGAGTCAAAATTTCCTCAAAGACGAAAACTTTTGGTAAGCCTTGCTTCTATAGCCTTATCCTACAAGCTTACCTGGCGACTCCACCTTGGTGTTTTCCATTTTCCTTTGATAGTTTTAAGCAAATTATCTAGCGACTCCACAAACTGCAAGGAGGTATAGTAATCCTCCTATATCCTTCAAAAGAAAGCCTCCTCGAAACTCTCTTGTTGTAAAATCACTCTTTAGAGGGAGTCTTCCTTTGAAAACCATGTCTAGTTCAGGAACTCAGACCAATACAACGAACCCGCCCAAGAACCAAAGACAATGGTCATCTACTCTTTTCAAACCACTAGACATGTCAGCCATACTAGGCTACCCTAGGCAAATGCCACCCAAGTATGAAAAATGGTTGCCTAAGTTTTCTGGTACTAATGCAATTAGTGTCGAAGAGTACATGAGCAATTTTTGGGCATTTTTTTACTTCATCCCATTCGTAATGATTTTGAAGACTTGGTAATGAAGTTGTTCTTTGCTACACTCCTTGATGCTTCAAGGCATTGGTACCTAATCCTTCCATATGGTGGTATTAAAACCATGGACAAACTAGAAGAAGGTTTTCTCAAAAGATAGAGTATCAAAGAAGACCCAAACATGCTTCTTACTAGGTTGAAATCCCTTTGGAAGCATGAAAATGAATCTATTCAGGAATTCCATACTAGGTTTGAAACTTTGTTGCAAAAGATCCCTGCAAGCCATCATCCAAACGATGATTATCCTATTCATATTTACACCAAGTCTTTTAATGGCCAACTAGGATATCTTCTTAGGGAGAAAATCCCCCAATCAATCCAAGAAGCTCAAGAGCCGAGTACTAAAATTGAGGGCAACCTTCATTCATCTAAGATTGAGCCTTTCACGAATCCAAGGGGGAAAATGGACAACAAACTAAAGATATTCCACAATACCAAACCTTCTTTAGACCTTTGTAGCAACATGGAAAAATTACAAGCCTCCATGGATGACATCATAAAAAATCAAGAGCTAATGATGAGTAGAATCATCAACTTGGATAGATCCCAGATCCAAGCACCTAGGATCCCGTACAAGGGTCAATTTCAAAAGGGGAATCAATTCTATAAACCAAAGAATGATCAGGAAGTCCCAAACACCTTAGCCCATACAAATTGTTTGGATGAAAACCCTTGGTTCTTAGAGTGCAGTGAAGCACATTGGGAGCATGAATGTCCTTACAACAATGATGGCCATCAATAGGTGAAAAATATAGGACACATCATGAGAGGCCCTCCAATAAATATCGCTGTTGAAGAGCATCATGAGGGCATGAAAGAAGCGGACAGGTTGGCTAGAATGGCGATAATAAACAACATAGACCAGGAAACAAAAGAAAAATTGAAGAAACAATAATTCCAGGTATATAGAAGAAAGAAGTTGAACCAACCCCCCGCTGACCAAACAAAACCCCCACCTTTGGATGTACTCCTTCCTAATACGTCCAAAACTAAAAGGGTTGACTTTAACTTTGATTTTGAAGGGGCACTACCTAAGATGCATGTAACCATCCCCTTGAAAGAAGTCATCAAGGTTCCATCTATCAAAGAACGATTTGACAAATTTTTCCAAGGATCAGATGGACCCATGGACCCTCCTATCATGTTGCAAGCCGATCACTTCAGGGTCCAATATGATGAACACCCTCCTTTCTTCATGACCTTGATAATGAATAACAAGAGGCTCAACAATTGCATGCTGGACTTAGGGGCTGGGGCTAACATGATGTCCCTCAAGGTCATGCAATAGATAGGCTTGAAAGTCACACAACCTTACAGAAACGTCTGTGGTTTTGAATCTAAAGCCATACCCACACATGGGGTGATTGAGAATGTCCAATTTTACCTTAAAGAATACCCCGAGAAGATTATCCAGATGGACATAGTGGTCGTGGACGTCTCAGATGTATGGGTGATGCTATTGTCTAGGAAGTTTGCCTCAAAACTTGGTGGTACTCTTGAGATGGACCTTCGTCATGTGAACATACCCTTGAAAGATGGAACCATTGGCCGTCTCCCAAATGTACCTGTGACTACAACTCATGTGCAAGAACTTAGTGATTATATTGAAGATGACAAAGAACATGACGAAATCATAGAAAGTCTTCATGAATATTCACCAAATGATATGCCTTTTGCAATAGAGGAAGATTTTGATTAGATTGAATGGCCAAAGAAAGAGGAATACCAACAACTCCTAGACAAATAAAAATACAAGGAATCTGGGACTGTAAAGATTCTAAAAAAGGCAGAAGATGATGTACAGATTCGTCCATCCTAGCAGGAAGTGTTTACGGCAGAGTCCCACCCTCCTCCCTCAGCACAATACACCAGGGTTTCTCAAGGAACAACCAAGTACAAGATCATAAAGTATAAGGAAGGAGACATAGTGTGGATGCGGGACACCCAGAAGGGAGAGCCAACCAATGTTAAAGGAAGCACTCAATCATGGCTCGGACCTTTCAAAGTTGGAAGAGAATCAATCGACGAATCCTATTATTTGTCCACTTTGGAAGGAAGAAGGTGCCCATTACCTATCAGCGGGCACCTCCTCAAACCCCACCAACGTGGGGGAACCTGAATTCATAGGTAAGTGCAGGTAAGTAGGTAGGCATTTTGCATTCATGTATTATACTATTTGCATTGCATGTTAGTTTGCTTTCACGTTCACACTTATGATTGCTTCATTTCAGTCTTATACATATCTATATATGCTGGGGTGGCATCATCACCGCAATCGGTTGCTAATAGTTTCTATTGAGATCAAGCAGGTACGCAGGTTATGCCATATATGCTGAGGTTTTCATGCGCTCTATGGTGAGCACATGTCACAGAGTTGGAGCCAGATGTTATCCCCACTTTTAGGGATAAATAGGAGATCATGTCTCGAGGCCCACAGGTCCTAGACATGGAGTACCGAGAGTCGGATCGACTCTTAGCATGGCCCTGGAGTGCCCATATTTTCTCCCTTTCAGCTCCTCTACCTTTCTATCAACAACAACATCCATCACCATCGGCTTGGTCTTGTGTAAGAGATGGTTCTTGCTCCATGAGGTAATGAGTCCGGGTATCATGGTATGTGTCACTCTGATCTTCAAAACCTTTGAATATGTGCATTTAATTCCTTTTGTTTCTAACAAATGCTTGGATCTTACACTTTCCCGCTTGACCATGTCTTGGGGGATTGACAGGATGCCCTAGTAAGCTTGTGTCTGTAGGTTCTGGTTTGTCACTGGGGGGATTTTTGAAAATCCATCTCCCACTCCCTTCATAGCACCACTTTTTCATCTTGCTTTCCACTCACCTATCCCATTACACTTGTCTGGGCACTGGGTTGACCTATCATTTGAGGATTGCACCTTACCTAGAGCCCTCTCCAAGTTGCGCAGGTGTCTCTGCCTTATCGTGCGATAGTACCAGGAGGGACCTCACCTAGGTTTTCCTCTGTCTCTCGACATGGTAGAGCGTGGAGGTCGGAGAAACTTGTGAATGAGGTCAGAGAAAAACAAAAGGACCAGAGCCAAATTCCTGAGTAGAGAAAAGAGACAAAGCACCAAGGTGAAATGGTGAATGCCATGGATGAGCTGGGTAATTATCCAAGGGTCTGAAATGACCGTGCAACCACCTTCTGTACCCAACGTCATCCTCCTGCAATTAATCGTTGAGGCCACCATTAATCGTGCGCGGGGGAGCTATCCTCCCTCCCTCCCTCTGTGATCTTTTATGATCATCCTCCATCTGAGAATGGGCTCTGGGGTGGCGGCCAACTATATTTATGGCAAGTTTTGCATGGGGGTTGTGTGGCTTCCCCTGGGCTACGTGTCACCCCATCCGGGCTTAAATTTTGAAGGACATGGGGGTGGGATTTGATCCTCTTATGTGTGCACGGGTCACAATACCATTTAATATAGTATCAGTGGGTGCAACCACACGTTCGACCACTACCTCAAGGTGCCCCCATGGCTCCAGGTAAAGCCCTCACGGGAATTGAACCTTTCCCAACGATGAAAAACTTCTCGCTTTCCACCATTAGATCCAACCCCTTTGGACAATAACAAATGTTTCATACATTTTGGATTATAATTTAATTTATTTCGATAACTTAGATAATTTCAAGAAAGATATAAAGTTTTTTTTAAATAATATTTGAAAAATATATTTTAAAGATTGATTTTTTAAGATAATGTTTGAAAAATATATTTTAAATATTGAGATTATTATTTATAAGTTTTTAAAATTTAGAATCCAAAAAAAAATAGTATTAAAAAATTAACTTTTCTAAAAAAATTATTCATATAATTTAACTTTCTAAAATTAAAAAACAAAAAACTAACCACACAATTTATCTCAATCCCACACAAAATTTACATAATCATAAAAATTCATATAATTTGACTTTCTAAAATTAAAAAACAAAAAACTAACCACATAATTTATTAAAATCCCACACAAATTTTACATAATCATAAAAATGGAATTATTATGATATATACATTTTTTTTAAAGCTAGTTAGATAATTTCATATTAAGTAGGATTTTTTTTTACATAGTCTATGTTGTTGGTGTGCCACTACCTAAACCAAACCATCAACATAAGAGCAATTTTTCTATCCATATTATGTGGAGGGGAGGGACAAGTATGATCATAAATGTGATCAACTAGTTTGATTTGTATCTATACATCATTATACATCATTCTTGCAGTTGGAGCCAGTTTCATCTTAACCCAACATACTTTCATTAAACTAAAATAGTTTCATCTTAAGTCAACGTAGTTTCATTAAACCAACATAGTTCCATCTTAACCCAAGATCTATCAAGATTAAAGGTTTGCATCTCAAGAGATTAATCCCTCTCCTCCTTGATAAATTTCTAATTAAGATGAATCTTTTTCTATACCACTTTTGAAAAATATTTTTATATGTAATAATATGCTAAAAAACTTATTGTAGATTAATACATATAAGTTATTGTTATATTATTAGTCCAGGCGACTTGGAGGTCAACTATCTTTGACTGGGTATTATATGTTTTGTGGTATTAATAGGTGCTTTTTGGAGCAGGAGTATAACTTTCCACTAAGTGTTTTGTAAGTTTCTTGAAAAACATATATTATTTCCAAATTTTTGGAAAGTAAAATTTTTATTTTATTTTTTCAAATAAAACCATTGAAGTTTGTATTGGTTCGTTCACTATGATTTGACTTAATTAGCACTGGTGTGTTAATTTATTTTCTGCATTTGTATAGGTTTTAAAATAATTATAAAACAAAAAATTCTAATTGGTTGGCACTGCATATGCCATCATTGCAATGCACTTCCTACCTGCTATCATTGAGCTGCAGTGCCACTCTGCCTCAACCTTCTGTTGTTTCCCCAGCCTTTTCGCCTCCTCAGATGGCTATCTGCATGAATATTGCCCTGTTCTCTTTCACTGAACGCCACGATCTAATGGCATGCAAGTGACTGACATTGTTTGTTTCCTCGGCCTTTTCGCCTCCTCACAATGGCTATCTGTAGGAATATTGGCATGTTCTCCTTCACTGAACGCCACGATCTAATGCCATGAAAGTGTTAATGACTGGTCATCCGAGCTATGGTATAACATAAATCCATCAAGCTTAATGACTGGTCATCCTTCCATTTCAAAGACGATTTCCTTGAGATTTGGCCTGAGCTATACTCCAAAGTATTTCCCCATCTGTTTTTAGAAGATCCAGAATGGAGAGAGAATATCATCCACCATGAAGAGTGAAGGCGTAACTTCAAAAATCTCCACATCTATACACAAATTTCCCTCCCTCCCCTCCTCAGACCCTGCAACTTCACCTGACCCGGATGGTGGGAAGATCCATGCAAGAACTGGTTACAGTCTTGAACTTTACTAGTAATGCTCTCAGCATGGTCGATGCTCTGGATACATACAAGAAGGATATGGTCCTATGGAGGCCTCCCAAAACGGAGAGATCGTCCAATTTCTCTACCACTGCAGGCTATTACGATCATTATAATAAAATTTGGGATGAATTAGAGGTAGCTGAATTGGTTTCCGACATAATTTACTGTTTCCAAGAATGAATCCTCCATGAGCATTCAACAAGCGGTGAATAGTTCACCGGATAATTCTGAGCGGAGATTCGTGATACGTATCAAGGCCGGGGTCTATGTGGAGATTGTTAGGATTCCTCCCAATAAGACTAATCTCATGTTTGTGGATGGTGGCATGGATAGGACTGTGATCACGGGCTCCCTCTACATATGGCTCTGCAACTGTTTCCCTGCCTGGTGCTCCCTCTACATATGACTCTGCAACTGTTGGTAATATCATGGTTCCTCTTCTTCTTCATATCAAGTTGGAATTTTGTTTGCCTGAGTTTGGTTTTGTTATTGTGCTTGATGATGGTGTGATTGCCGGCTGCAAATTACTAAAATTGCATGAAAATTACATGGAAAAGTTGTTGTCACATATTCCAACAAAAAACAAGTTTATGAAAAAAACATTTTACTATTATCAGAAACCCCAAAAAAAGAAATATGTGTTTTCTCAATTATATATAAAAAAACAAAAAATTCCATTATTTCAGAAATGGTTTACGGTGCAATATCCGCATCATTCTCTGGCAGAGGCAAAGCAGAATTGTAAAACATAACTTTTGTGTTTGAATACAAACAATCAGTAAGACAAACAGTTCTTATTACAATTAAGATGTATTTTTCATAGCTTGAATTTAATATTCCTCAATTCCAGTCAATCTTATTTTAGATTGTTGGCAATTTCTAATTGATTTGGTTTCACAATTACAGCTGTTAATGATGATGGTTTCTCAGCATGCGACATTGCATTTGAAAATGCAGTAGGGTCAGGCAGTCAACAAGCAGTAGCCGTAAGAGTAGATAGTGATCTCTCTTCCTTCTATAACTGTGCCTTTCTTGGCCACCAGGATACACTGTACACTCATACTCTTCGTCAATTCTACAGAAACTGCAGAATAGAAGGCACTGTTGACTTCATATTTGGAAACTCAGCAACAATCTTTGAGAACTGTCGTATTCTGGTGCGTCCTCTTCAAGTAAACTCAAGCCAAGGATCATCAGATGCTGTTACTGCGCAGGGCCGAATAGACCCATCTCAAAGTAGAACTTATGCTGGTTATGTTTTCTTTTGTTAGAGAAAACCACTACTTTCGTTTTGCTAATATTGACTTGCATCCCCACCCTTCTACAAAATTGCTCAAGGGAACATA
>JZKD02S0043336.1:0-26156 GCA_000966675.3 Picea glauca
GTTTATTTGTGGATGGTGTGATTGTATTTTACTGTTCTCTATTTTCTCCATTTTAGCTATTTCATGCATAAGCAAAAAAATTAGTAACTAAATATTCTGGAAATCTAAAGGAAAAATAACCTTAATAATAAAGATTTCAATTATTTATCAAATTCGTTGCGACGAATTGTTCCAGTGGAATATCCACAACAATTTACATATCATATTAGTATCAGAGTTGGTTTTTTGGGGTATTCGTGGGAAGTTGCGGGATCTAGGAATAGACTGAAAGAGAAGTTGCAGAAACCCTAGCCATGGCGAACGAGTCTGTACATAACAACCCTCGAAATCTAGAAGAAGAGAGATTTGAGAGGTTGGAATTGCGAGTTTCTAACATTAGTCATAATACGAACCTCCTCATGGCGGCTCTAGCAAGTAAGCTCGGACCATCTGGAGATGATGGAGGCTCTAACTCAGAGAATAGATCAGAGGGGAAATTGGAAGATCATGAAGACTCAGGAAAGGAGTCGTGGAAAGAATATGAGAAAGAGCAGTCGATTTCGAGTGCCATGAACCCTTCATGGTCCCTATTCAAGATGGAAGCAAAAGTGGACATAAAGCCATACCAAGGTGAGATCGATGTATTAAAATTAAATCATTGGTTGCAACAACTAGAAGTTTATTTTAGCATTCACCATATAGATGAAAGGCAGAAGATTTCACTTGCTAGATTGAAGTTAGAGGGCCATGCTTTAACCCGGTGGGAAAGCCACACAAAAACACTTAGATTGGAGGGTGATGTGCCAATAACTTGGTGGGAGGACTTCAAAACCCTCATCAAGTCCCAATTCTACCCTATTGGATATGTAGAGAACTAATGGATCCGGTGGCACTACTTTAGGTAGAGGCAGGGGCAAAGTGTACAAAAGTACACCATTGAGTTCAGATTGATGGCCATCATGCTGGGTATCTCTCCCAAGAACCCAAATGTACTCCTCAAGTATCTGTGGGGTTCACATAATCATCTACAAAAGCAGGCGATGCTCCTCAAGCCAAGGACAATGGAAGAGGCGTGTGTACAGGCACAATACCTGAAAACATAGGCCAAAAGAAAGGGTAGCCAAGTGGTTTGAAGTAGAAAGAGCACCAAGAAGCTTCCAAGGAGGGGAAGAAGAAGTGGAAAGGGGGGGAATATAAAAATACATCAACCACTGCACATGAGAGTAAAGATACCAACAACCATTGCAATCATTGCAACATTAATGGTCACACCGAGGAAAAATGTTGGAAACTACATCTAGAGATGAACCCGAAGAACCACAAGAAGGACGAAAGGAAAAGGAACCTTCTAGCCACATATTCGAGCAATCAGGTTGAAAGTAGCTCAAATGTGGATGAAAAGATTGTTTGCACATCTTTGTAGAAGGAGGTGAATTAGTCCCAGTCTTGCGGCATGGACTAATAAGTAAAAATTGCAATGGGAAGGTTAACATATGCAGGAAACAATGTAAAATGTTTGGAGATTAGGATCGACAAGAATCAATGCAACGTATCTACACATAAGAATTGCGGAAAGCAAGGCATATCTCATGCACATCTGCACATGCATATCCCCCGCACAACCAACACTTAGTCTAATTTGAAGCCTTATGCAGATAATTGATATCACTCATCCTCCCACACTCATGCACTTCACAACTCCACACTTTTAATAGTTTACAAAATGTTTTTATGCACATGCGTAACTAAAAAAATATTGTTAAACTTATATATCTAATGCACATATATATTTTGGGCACATGGACATCGTACCCACAAATATATCTTTCGCACATCCGCACAAGAATATCATCCACACAGGAAAGCTCTAGTCTAATTTGAATCCTTGTGTCAATAATTCATAATAGTCATCGTCATGTACTCCCACAGTTCACAACTCCACATTTCCAATAGTTTCATCGAACATATTCTGACCAACAATGTAATTTGCTTAATAACCGACTCATTTATGGTAATTTCATTTTTAAACATTTTGAAGTCTTTGCAGTGAAAAACATTTTGCATGAAACTTTGTAAAAAATAGGAAAAAAGGTAAATTGTTCAATGTTGAAGAAAACTTAGTAAATAAGCGAAGTGTTCAACATATATATTATTAGCAGAGATATATCTTTGGCACACACATATCTTTTGGGCCACACAACCAACATAATCTAATTTGAACCCTTGTGTTGATGATTCATATCGCCCATCCTCCCGCATTCCTGCACTTTGCAACTCTATACTTCCAATAGTTCCATAGGACAGATTCTGACAAGTGGTGTAATTTGCATGATAACTGACTCATTTATGGCAATCTCATTTTCTAAGTTTCCAACACTAAATCTTGATACTTGTATTTATTTTAAGTGACAATGTTTATTATAAAAAATAGGTATATAAATTAAACAAAATAATTTTATGCATATGTTTAACTTAAAAAATATTGTTGAATCGAATTTACTTCAAGTAGCAATGTTTATTATAAAAAACAACTAAAAACATTTGGCATCGAACTTAGTAAAATGAAGTGTTTAGAGGTAAAGATGCAAAGGAAGCAATGTAACATGTATCGAAGTGGAGTTGTGGAAGAACAATGTAAAGTGTGCGGATGTTATGATGTGTGGGAAACAATGTAAATGTGTCCAACTTAGGTTTTGTGGAAAGCAAATAGGGTAGACTTCCCCGGACGACAAAGGTTCCTTGTGCACACCATTGAAATTGATAATAGGATATCACAAACTGGTTACCAGTACACATGCTTCTTTAACCAAAGCTCAAAGAAGACCATCTGCAAATAACTGAAGAGATGGATAGTCCAAAAGCAGAGCAATTCTGAAACTTCGAACTTAAAACAATCAAATCTAGAACCATAAATTTTGATCATGTTCAGAATTAAAACAATACTTGACAATGGAGCACGGTGGTTAAGTTAACACAGACAAGGAAAGAAAGGTCTGAGAAAGGACCAAGCACTATTTTACTGATTGTTTACAATATGATACCAAATGTACTAATCATAGAATAGAGGTAAAAACATCATTCGGCGGAATGAAAGTCAATGGCTACATTTGCATAGACCATGATATTTCAATAAATTTTGATCATGGTTAGAATTAAAACAAAACTTGACTATGGAGTAGCTTGGTTAAGTAAACACATACAAGGAAAGAAAGGCATGAGAAAGGACATGGCACTATGTTATTCAGTTTTTACAATATGATACAAAATTTGCTAATCATTGCATAAACGCCAAAATATCATTTCGCGCAATGATAAAGACTTTGAACTTAAAACAATCAAATCCAGAACCATAAATTATGATCATGTTTAGAATTAAAACAATACTTGACAATGGAGCATGTTGGTTAAGTTAACACATACAAGGAAAGAAAGGTTTGAGAAAGGACCAGGCACTATTTTATCAAGTTTTTACAATATGATACCAAATCTACTAATCATAGCATAGAGGTCAAAACATTGTTTGGCGGAATGAAATTCAATGTCTACATATGCATAGAACAAGATATTTCATTGAAAAATGATAGAAAGTGAACACATACTTGAAAATATAGAAAATCAGCAGCTGTGTATGCCAAAATAGTACCTTGGCAAGGTCAAAAAATATATATTTGTCTTTTCAATAATCTTTGTAAATGGCAAAACAGTTATTGGGCAAGGTCAAAAAATATACAATTGTATTTTAAATAAGGTCTATAAAAAGTGAAAGTGTTTATCCAAACGGATTGGGATTGGGGCTCTCGCGGACCATAAAATAACGGAAAGGCCTAGGACAAAGAAAGAAAGATAGTTAGAAATCGATGTTAGGTTTTGACAAAACATAGAACAAGCAATTTTGGGGCATTACCAAGTGATGAAAGAAAAGAAGAGCAAACACAGATGCAATGTTTTCTTGACTACTTACAAAGAAGAAAGTGCTTTGTTGTTTTGGTTTGTCTATTGTAGGTATGCATATGGATTTATAGGAGTTGTTTCTTTACATTGTTGTTGAAGTGTCCATGGTTCTTATTAGGGGTTGAAAATCTGTTCTAGGACCTTATTGAGCCAATCATTAATATAACCTTTGATTGGCCCGATGGCTATTTCTTGCTTAACTCGAAAAGCGAAAATCTCCTCCTCCACTTATTTAAATTAAAGCTAGACTTGGTCGATGACTGAGAAGTGGTATTCGTTGTTATTGCAAATGTAATAAGCCATTGTTTCAGTTCCTCATCAAAAAATTCCCCGAGAGTGTTGAAGTCATTGGCCAATGAGGTTTTCATTGTGGCTAACTCACTATCAAGCTCTTCTTTGGTGATCATGATTGAATTCCTGAAAAAACATGGGCCCTGTAGTTCCTTAACAACATAAATTATTTTTAAAGTAGCATCTCCTCTTCTTCCATTGATCTTTTCACAAGCAGCTAGTGCACCTTGCAACACATTTATTCGTGCTTCCCAACCTACCTTTATTTCTGATTACGTAGACTGGTACTAACCTCCCATGCATGTCTGATTATGTCCAGTGTTTTGTTAATGTTTTCAACAACATAGTATTTGACTCCATTCAACAATTGAAGTGCTTTTGTGATTGGCTTTAAGGTTCCAGGAGTACTTGGAAGAGTTTGCTCTGCCAACAGTATGGTCAATGGCTTTGCAAAGAGTGGCTTGGGAGTCAGTGCGTCCTCAAGCTCACTTATTCTCTTCTTCAATCTAATAGGATGTGATTTATGGTCAAAAAACGAACTGAAAAGTGCATCTCATGTGCAATGATGTAGTTTCACGAGGGCAGATGGTCCAACTCCTGAGACATCCATGTCATCACTTGATTTGTGAATCTCCTTTCTATTTTTTAGGCTAACTTTCTCTATGTGTAGTTTCCTTTCATGCTTGTTGCATTGAGTATTGTGCAATGACAAAGAGTGTTTCTTAAACAACATTTGTTCTTCTCTTGCAAGCTCATGTGCAAGCTGATGGATTTCTGCAATTCTCTGGGCTACCCTGTCGGGTAGCTCTGTACTGTCGATCTGCATATCATCAACATCTCTTGGACTTTCTGGACTTCCTGAATCTTGGGAATTGTTTATGTTTGGGGTTCATTTCCTTTTTTCCTGTGAGACTGCATGTGCATGTTCAAGATTTACATGGCGTGGTTGCTCTCAATCGTCACCTCCAACACATGCATCATTACTATCTTCTTTGTTTAGATTATGCTATTGTGTTCTTTTTCCATAGGAGGAGCTCTTACATGCTTGAGGATTAGAATAAGACTAGACATTGGTGTTGTTTTCCCCCTTTTGTCTTGATTTGCTTTAGTTTTTCATACTTGAACTTATTTATGTCGACAAGTCCTCACTGCATCCATTGATGTCCTTTTTTGCACAAGGATTGTCACTGATTTCCTCGTCAAATCTTGTGAACAAGTCATTGTATCTTATGGTTATAAAGTATTGCGAAAACAAAACCTGCAGTCAAAATTGTTTGGAGGTTGTGCTTCTTTTAGATCAAATGCACTAAGTGTTTCTAAGACTTCTTTCAAATGGGCTAGATTCATGATCGTTGTGTCCCCAACTCGAAAATACAGTGCAATGAACTGCCTTTTCCTTTTCTTGTCAAATGTAATGCACCGGGTTCTATACCGTCGACAAACTTCCGCGACAAAATATCTATTGCAGAAAAACATAGGGAGTAGAAGGGGATTTTCTTGGAAACCATACAACTGGATGTATGCATGGTTTTCATCCTGAATGCAAATGCCCTTTCCGTTCATAAATTCCTTGGCCCCCTGAGTTATTCCCCTGACCTATGCCGCAACCAACATGTGTCTAAATTGTCTAACAAAATAATTTTGCACAATGTAAAAATTGAATTGTGCTTTACATTTAGATAGCACAGGGTGCCAGAATTGGATTGGTTCACTATGTATATTTACATTCACTTTAACAGAGAGACTATGAAATACATTGCAATAGATAATAGTGAACACCAGATATGCAACCATACAAAAACTTTGAGCACTTAAGTAATTGCTCAACTGAAAACAAAGTTCATCTGATATCACCTATGCCCAGTCAAACATGGAATCCCTCTGGAAGGTAAAGTACAATGCATACAATGTTGACCTAGGTATGTGTGAAGTCGACTATCGCCCTGTTACACACGTGAAAAACCATGAAAAGTTTCAATATGGCTCTTGTAGCAAAGTTATGTCAATTACTGAAAGGTCGGTCGACGTGTTTGCAGACAGTAGCATAAATTCTCTCAAAATATTGGCACCGCTCACCTGAGATGTTAGGAACTTGTATGCTTTCACAACCTTGAGACATTTATTTGTAGTAGGAAGACAAAACATTTTGTTGAACATCTTGGGAGTAAGCAACACTAGATTATTTCCTTTTGTTGTGACCTTAATCATTCTTGTTCTGGAATCGAACCTTCAAGCACACCAAGATACAAGTTCATTGCAGTTGAGAATGTCAGGTACACAACCAACATTGACAAGCCTTGTGGTCCAGAGTTTGTCTGCTTGCTTTTCTTCGACATTCTTATTCAAGAACCACTTGTAAGACATAGACCAGTGGAAATTCTTCTTCTCTCCAGCTAGTGAATTGACAATATCGCAAAAGGGTTGGGTTCTTCTTTTATTTGCCATATGACTTGTTTTTAAATTGACTTGGCATAAGTGAAGGTTAGAAATAATAGATTATTGAGGTCCATTTGCTTAAAAATAAATGCATGACGTGTATTTACTAAGATGTCCTTTTCACACATATGAACTATTTTTGGAAGACGCGTAATCATAATTATAAACCATTAAGTAGCTCACAAAACAATGAGACATTTACTTTGCATTATTCATGATCACCATGCTTTCTTCGTAAATCAAAGCAAATCAACTTGTCATAAAAACTTCGGTTTTATTGCAAATTATGTGGGTTGTCAGAGTCGGTGCTACAAAAGTATTGGATGTGCAAAGGATGTGAATTGTGGAACATATGCATGTGCCATATGTAGAGATAAGATAATAGCAAAAGAATCGGCGCAAGGTGGAAAATCGCTAAGTAAAGAGGCCTTTGATGACGATTTTTTTGGGATGTGGTTACATCTTGAGTTAGTACATGGTGTGCATGCNGTTTATTTGTGGATGGTGTGATTGTATTTTACTGTTCTCTATTTTCTCCATTTTAGCTATTTCATGCATAAGCAAAAAAATTAGTAACTAAATATTCTGGAAATCTAAAGGAAAAATAACCTTAATAATAAAGATTTCAATTATTTATCAAATTCGTTGCGACGAATTGTTCCAGTGGAATATCCACAACAATTTACATATCATATTAGTATCAGAGTTGGTTTTTTGGGGTATTCGTGGGAAGTTGCGGGATCTAGGAATAGACTGAAAGAGAAGTTGCAGAAACCCTAGCCATGGCGAACGAGTCTGTACATAACAACCCTCGAAATCTAGAAGAAGAGAGATTTGAGAGGTTGGAATTGCGAGTTTCTAACATTAGTCATAATACGAACCTCCTCATGGCGGCTCTAGCAAGTAAGCTCGGACCATCTGGAGATGATGGAGGCTCTAACTCAGAGAATAGATCAGAGGGGAAATTGGAAGATCATGAAGACTCAGGAAAGGAGTCGTGGAAAGAATATGAGAAAGAGCAGTCGATTTCGAGTGCCATGAACCCTTCATGGTCCCTATTCAAGATGGAAGCAAAAGTGGACATAAAGCCATACCAAGGTGAGATCGATGTATTAAAATTAAATCATTGGTTGCAACAACTAGAAGTTTATTTTAGCATTCACCATATAGATGAAAGGCAGAAGATTTCACTTGCTAGATTGAAGTTAGAGGGCCATGCTTTAACCCGGTGGGAAAGCCACACAAAAACACTTAGATTGGAGGGTGATGTGCCAATAACTTGGTGGGAGGACTTCAAAACCCTCATCAAGTCCCAATTCTACCCTATTGGATATGTAGAGAACTAATGGATCCGGTGGCACTACTTTAGGTAGAGGCAGGGGCAAAGTGTACAAAAGTACACCATTGAGTTCAGATTGATGGCCATCATGCTGGGTATCTCTCCCAAGAACCCAAATGTACTCCTCAAGTATCTGTGGGGTTCACATAATCATCTACAAAAGCAGGCGATGCTCCTCAAGCCAAGGACAATGGAAGAGGCGTGTGTACAGGCACAATACCTGAAAACATAGGCCAAAAGAAAGGGTAGCCAAGTGGTTTGAAGTAGAAAGAGCACCAAGAAGCTTCCAAGGAGGGGAAGAAGAAGTGGAAAGGGGGGGAATATAAAAATACATCAACCACTGCACATGAGAGTAAAGATACCAACAACCATTGCAATCATTGCAACATTAATGGTCACACCGAGGAAAAATGTTGGAAACTACATCTAGAGATGAACCCGAAGAACCACAAGAAGGACGAAAGGAAAAGGAACCTTCTAGCCACATATTCGAGCAATCAGGTTGAAAGTAGCTCAAATGTGGATGAAAAGATTGTTTGCACATCTTTGTAGAAGGAGGTGAATTAGTCCCAGTCTTGCGGCATGGACTAATAAGTAAAAATTGCAATGGGAAGGTTAACATATGCAGGAAACAATGTAAAATGTTTGGAGATTAGGATCGACAAGAATCAATGCAACGTATCTACACATAAGAATTGCGGAAAGCAAGGCATATCTCATGCACATCTGCACATGCATATCCCCCGCACAACCAACACTTAGTCTAATTTGAAGCCTTATGCAGATAATTGATATCACTCATCCTCCCACACTCATGCACTTCACAACTCCACACTTTTAATAGTTTACAAAATGTTTTTATGCACATGCGTAACTAAAAAAATATTGTTAAACTTATATATCTAATGCACATATATATTTTGGGCACATGGACATCGTACCCACAAATATATCTTTCGCACATCCGCACAAGAATATCATCCACACAGGAAAGCTCTAGTCTAATTTGAATCCTTGTGTCAATAATTCATAATAGTCATCGTCATGTACTCCCACAGTTCACAACTCCACATTTCCAATAGTTTCATCGAACATATTCTGACCAACAATGTAATTTGCTTAATAACCGACTCATTTATGGTAATTTCATTTTTAAACATTTTGAAGTCTTTGCAGTGAAAAACATTTTGCATGAAACTTTGTAAAAAATAGGAAAAAAGGTAAATTGTTCAATGTTGAAGAAAACTTAGTAAATAAGCGAAGTGTTCAACATATATATTATTAGCAGAGATATATCTTTGGCACACACATATCTTTTGGGCCACACAACCAACATAATCTAATTTGAACCCTTGTGTTGATGATTCATATCGCCCATCCTCCCGCATTCCTGCACTTTGCAACTCTATACTTCCAATAGTTCCATAGGACAGATTCTGACAAGTGGTGTAATTTGCATGATAACTGACTCATTTATGGCAATCTCATTTTCTAAGTTTCCAACACTAAATCTTGATACTTGTATTTATTTTAAGTGACAATGTTTATTATAAAAAATAGGTATATAAATTAAACAAAATAATTTTATTCATATGTTTAACTTAAAAAATATTGTTGAATCGAATTTACTTCAAGTAGCAATGTTTATTATAAAAAACAACTAAAAACATTTGGCATCGAACTTAGTAAAATGAAGTATTTAGAGGTAAAGATGCAAAGGAAGCAATGTAACATGTATCGAAGTGGAGTTGTGGAGGAACAATGTAAAGTGTGCGGATGTTATGATGTGTGGGAAACAATGTAAATGTGCCCAACTTAGGTTTTGTGGAAAGCAAATAGGGTAGACTTCCCCAGACGACAAAGGTTCCTTGTGCACACCATTGAAATTGATAATAGGATATCACAAACTAGTTACCAGTACACCTGCTTCTTTAACCAAAGCTCAAAGAAGACCATCTGCAAATAACTGAAGAGATGGATAGTCCAAAAGCGGAGCAATTTTGAAACTTCGAACTTAAAACAATCAAATCTAGAACCATAAATTTTGATCATGTTCAGAATTAAAACAATACTTGACAATGGAGCACGTTGGTTAAGTTAACACAAACAAGGAAAGAAAGGTCTGAGAAAGGACCAAGCACTATTTTACTGATTTTTTACAATATGATACCAAATGTACTAATCATAGCATAGAGGTAAAAACATCATTCGGCGGAATGAAAGTCAATGGCTACATTTGCATAGAACATGATATTTCAATAAATTCTGATCATGGTTAGAATTAAAACAAAACTTGGCTATGGAGCGGCTTGGTTAAGTAAACACAGACAAGGAAAGAAAGGCACGAGAAAGGACATGGCACTATGTTATTCAGTTTTTACAATATGATACAAAATTTGCTAATCATTGCATAAACGCCAAAATATCATTTCGCGCAATGATAAAGACTTTGAACTTAAAACAATCAAATCCAGAACCATAAATTATGATCATGTTTAGAATTAAAACAATACTTGACAATGGAGCATGTTGGTTAAGTTAACACATACAAGGAAAGAAAGGTTTGAGAAAGGACCAGGCACTATTTTATCAAGTTTTTACAATATGATACCAAATCTACTAATCATAGCATAGAGGTCAAAACATTGTTTGGCGGAATGAAATTCAATGTCTACATATGCATAGAACAAGATATTTCATTGAAAAATGATAGAAAGTGAACACATACTTGAAAATATAGAAAATCAGCAGCTGTGTATGCCAAAATAGTACCTTGGCAAGGTCAAAAAATATATATTTGTCTTTTCAATAATCTTTGTAAATGGCAAAACAGTTATTGGGCAAGGTCAAAAAATATACAATTGTATTTTAAATAAGGTCTATAAAAAGTGAAAGTGTTTATCCAAACGGATTGGGATTGGGGCTCTCGCGGACCATAAAATAACGGAAAGGCCTAGGACAAAGAAAGAAAGATAGTTAGAAATCGATGTTAGGTTTTGACAAAACATAGAACAAGCAATTTTGGGGCATTACCAAGTGATGAAAGAAAAGAAGAGCAAACACAGATGCAATGTTTTCTTGACTACTTACAAAGAAGAAAGTGCTTTGTTGTTTTGGTTTGTCTATTGTAGGTATGCATATGGATTTATAGGAGTTGTTTCTTTACATTGTTGTTGAAGTGTCCATGGTTCTTATTAGGGGTTGAAAATCTGTTCTAGGACCTTATTGAGCCAATCATTAATATAACCTTTGATTGGCCCGATGGCTATTTCTTGCTTAACTCGAAAAGCGAAAATCTCCTCCTCCACTTATTTAAATTAAAGCTAGACTTGGTCGATGACTGAGAAGTGGTATTCGTTGTTATTGCAAATGTAATAAGCCATTGTTTCAGTTCCTCATCAAAAAATTCCCCGAGAGTGTTGAAGTCATTGGCCAATGAGGTTTTCATTGTGGCTAACTCACTATCAAGCTCTTCTTTGGTGATCATGATTGAATTCCTGAAAAAACATGGGCCCTGTAGTTCCTTAACAACATAAATTATTTTTAAAGTAGCATCTCCTCTTCTTCCATTGATCTTTTCACAAGCAGCTAGTGCACCTTGCAACACATTTATTCGTGCTTCCCAACCTACCTTTATTTCTGATTACGTAGACTGGTACTAACCTCCCATGCATGTCTGATTATGTCCAGTGTTTTGTTAATGTTTTCAACAACATAGTATTTGACTCCATTCAACAATTGAAGTGCTTTTGTGATTGGCTTTAAGGTTCCAGGAGTACTTGGAAGAGTTTGCTCTGCCAACAGTATGGTCAATGGCTTTGCAAAGAGTGGCTTGGGAGTCAGTGCGTCCTCAAGCTCACTTATTCTCTTCTTCAATCTAATAGGATGTGATTTATGGTCAAAAAACGAACTGAAAAGTGCATCTCATGTGCAATGATGTAGTTTCACGAGGGCAGATGGTCCAACTCCTGAGACATCCATGTCATCACTTGATTTGTGAATCTCCTTTCTATTTTTTAGGCTAACTTTCTCTATGTGTAGTTTCCTTTCATGCTTGTTGCATTGAGTATTGTGCAATGACAAAGAGTGTTTCTTAAACAACATTTGTTCTTCTCTTGCAAGCTCATGTGCAAGCTGATGGATTTCTGCAATTCTCTGGGCTACCCTGTCGGGTAGCTCTGTACTGTCGATCTGCATATCATCAACATCTCTTGGACTTTCTGGACTTCCTGAATCTTGGGAATTGTTTATGTTTGGGGTTCATTTCCTTTTTTCCTGTGAGACTGCATGTGCATGTTCAAGATTTACATGGCGTGGTTGCTCTCAATCGTCACCTCCAACACATGCATCATTACTATCTTCTTTGTTTAGATTATGCTATTGTGTTCTTTTTCCATAGGAGGAGCTCTTACATGCTTGAGGATTAGAATAAGACTAGACATTGGTGTTGTTTTCCCCCTTTTGTCTTGATTTGCTTTAGTTTTTCATACTTGAACTTATTTATGTCGACAAGTCCTCACTGCATCCATTGATGTCCTTTTTTGCACAAGGATTGTCACTGATTTCCTCGTCAAATCTTGTGAACAAGTCATTGTATCTTATGGTTATAAAGTATTGCGAAAACAAAACCTGCAGTCAAAATTGTTTGGAGGTTGTGCTTCTTTTAGATCAAATGCACTAAGTGTTTCTAAGACTTCTTTCAAATGGGCTAGATTCATGATCGTTGTGTCCCCAACTCGAAAATACAGTGCAATGAACTGCCTTTTCCTTTTCTTGTCAAATGTAATGCACCGGGTTCTATACCGTCGACAAACTTCCGCGACAAAATATCTATTGCAGAAAAACATAGGGAGTAGAAGGGGATTTTCTTGGAAACCATACAACTGGATGTATGCATGGTTTTCATCCTGAATGCAAATGCCCTTTCCGTTCATAAATTCCTTGGCCCCCTGAGTTATTCCCCTGACCTATGCCGCAACCAACATGTGTCTAAATTGTCTAACAAAATAATTTTGCACAATGTAAAAATTGAATTGTGCTTTACATTTAGATAGCACAGGGTGCCAGAATTGGATTGGTTCACTATGTATATTTACATTCACTTTAACAGAGAGACTATGAAATACATTGCAATAGATAATAGTGAACACCAGATATGCAACCATACAAAAACTTTGAGCACTTAAGTAATTGCTCAACTGAAAACAAAGTTCATCTGATATCACCTATGCCCAGTCAAACATGGAATCCCTCTGGAAGGTAAAGTACAATGCATACAATGTTGACCTAGGTATGTGTGAAGTCGACTATCGCCCTGTTACACACGTGAAAAACCATGAAAAGTTTCAATATGGCTCTTGTAGCAAAGTTATGTCAATTACTGAAAGGTCGGTCGACGTGTTTGCAGACAGTAGCATAAATTCTCTCAAAATATTGGCACCGCTCACCTGAGATGTTAGGAACTTGTATGCTTTCACAACCTTGAGACATTTATTTGTAGTAGGAAGACAAAACATTTTGTTGAACATCTTGGGAGTAAGCAACACTAGATTATTTCCTTTTGTTGTGACCTTAATCATTCTTGTTCTGGAATCGAACCTTCAAGCACACCAAGATACAAGTTCATTGCAGTTGAGAATGTCAGGTACACAACCAACATTGACAAGCCTTGTGGTCCAGAGTTTGTCTGCTTGCTTTTCTTCGACATTCTTATTCAAGAACCACTTGTAAGACATAGACCAGTGGAAATTCTTCTTCTCTCCAGCTAGTGAATTGACAATATCGCAAAAGGGTTGGGTTCTTCTTTTATTTGCCATATGACTTGTTTTTAAATTGACTTGGCATAAGTGAAGGTTAGAAATAATAGATTATTGAGGTCCATTTGCTTAAAAATAAATGCATGACGTGTATTTACTAAGATGTCCTTTTCACACATATGAACTATTTTTGGAAGACGCGTAATCATAATTATAAACCATTAAGTAGCTCACAAAACAATGAGACATTTACTTTGCATTATTCATGATCACCATGCTTTCTTCGTAAATCAAAGCAAATCAACTTGTCATAAAAACTTCGGTTTTATTGCAAATTATGTGGGTTGTCAGAGTCGGTGCTACAAAAGTATTGGATGTGCAAAGGATGTGAATTGTGGAACATATGCATGTGCCATATGTAGAGATAAGATAATAGCAAAAGAATCGGCGCAAGGTGGAAAATCGCTAAGTAAAGAGGCCTTTGATGACGATTTTTTTGGGATGTGGTTACATCTTGAGTTAGTACATGGTGTGCATGCTAGACATCTATAGCCTAAATACTAGTAATCAATTTACAGTCCTTGTCACCCGACAATTTCTACATGGTTAATGTACATGTCATATTCTTTAAGTTTAACAACCAAGTTTGTCCATCGACCTTCTATAGATTGTATCTGTTGTATGTGTGTTTCTTTAAATGCACTTTGTTATACGTGAATGTTATGAATAATACATTATGAAGGTCCAATTGCTTTAAAGGCCAAGTGCACATGGCATATTTACTAATATGTCCTTTTCACACCTGACTTAGTTATTGGTATGGGAAATGATTAATAGAAGGCATTAAACAACTCATAGAAATCTGCGACATTTACTTCACATAATTGTTAAATAGCCTCCATTTTTTGCAAGTACGAGCAAATCTACGTGCCATAAATGACTTGGTTATCCTGAAAATTAGGTTGCTTGTCAGGATCCACGAAGTCGAACGATTGCAAATGTGAAAGTGCGAAATCTTGGGACTAGGCGAGACATTCTTCCTCCTAACTGCGATGCTTATGCAAATGCTATTTAAAATTCTTTTGTCAATGGATTGTGTTTCAGAAATTTTGTGATCAAAAAGTATTTTCAATGTAGTGATTATTGACAATTTGTATAGTCCTTTGCGTTGGATGTATACATGATGCTCAGCTAATCATGTCTTCTGCAGGCATGCATTCCATCAGTGATATTCACAGTTTTAATACTAGTTATCGATCTACAATGTTCATCATTTAATAGTCTGGAAAAAGTAGAAGTGCATGTCATATTGTTGAAATTTGGCAAGATAGTTTGACTATAGACATTATTCAAATTGTCCCTAAAGCAATATTGTTGTTGGAAGATGTGGCACATACGTTATGCGAACAAAACTGGTGGTTACTTTTCTTATCTGCTATACTTGTGTTTTTTTCAATGGACCTTTTTTTTTTAAATAAAAAGGAGTAGTACCTGCTATATTATATTAGCACAAAACTTTGGCAAAATATACAGAGTCATAGCTACAGTCACCAAAAATGTTGCCGGTATCCGGAAACCAGCATAAGTGGGAGGCAAATAGCAGTTATACGATAATACATAAAGAAAAGAGACATCTGTCCTGCCTGGAGGAAACCAGGACAGATGCCAGTGGTCCAGATAAACCTAAAACAATTACATAATAAAACTAAAAACCAAGAAATCATAAGAACCTAGGCACCCGGTGACGTGTCGCTCCCTCCAGTTTGCCAAGTGGTCCCTGCCGGGATGGCAAAAGCCTGCGCGCACAGGGGGCACTTCCCCTGAGCTGGAGCCCCGGAGAACGCATCGAAGAGTAAGTCCATACGCTGGCCCATGAGGAGGGCCCTATGTTCCAGGTCCGACATGTGGCCTCGGAGCTCGAACACCAAGGCCAGTTGTTCGTCACTGAGGAGATAACCATGCGTTCCGCCACCCAAGCCAGTAGGAGGAGCAATCTTCAGTTCCAATGCCTCACCAATGCCAACCGTGAGCTCCCTCTGCCCCGCTTCTGTCTCTGCATTCACATTCTTCTTGGCATCTGTAGCTTGCAAGTCACCCGACCAGGGGATTTCTTCGACAATGCAGCCAGGGAAGTCGACTTCCTTAGCCGAGATGGATATGGTGCCCTCCCTGCTAGACGTCTCCATGGCGCAGGGCTTCTCAATGCACGGTAGGTCCCCAATTGACAGGTCCTCCTCCACGACGCAAATTGGAAACAGATTCGCGGTCTCGGCCTCCTCCTTGTCACTCTGCGTGAAATCCATGTCTGCCCTGCTGCAACCAGCTCCCTGTTCTGCAATAGTGTCGAGCAACGCCCTCCTCTCAGCTCGAGCCTTCTTCCTGAGAATGGAAGACGCCAAAGCCAGAGCACATTCAAGGTGCTCCTTTCGCCGTCTCTGCGCTCTGTGTGCGTCCCATGCTGAGCCCCAGCGAGGCCTTCCTCGCTTTCTAGCCATTGTGCCCAAGCAAATGCCAATTGATTACAGAGTTGAGCTAAAAGTCCAGGACGAGAGCGGTTGCAGGTGTGGAGCGCATGCAAACCGACTCTGTCGTGGCACACTAAGAAACCACCAGCCTAGAAAATCTTCTCAGAGTACAGAGAAAAGGTGGTAAACAACCAGAGCATAGCCGCAAGAGCCTTTCCTCTCTGCTCGGGCTCAAAAGAAAACTCATAACCCGACTGTGGAGACCTCCGTCCTTCCATATCCTCTATGAATCCGAGTGCGCAGGGGGTGTTAATGGTCGCGCGAGGGAGGAGTCCCTCCGTCGCATGGCCTCTACTATGGTCGTCCACCATCGTAAATGTTGATGTGTGGGTGGCGGCCATCAGCAATTAAACCAGAACTAAGTGCTAATCCTGGTGTCATCGTCGTGGTGCCGCATGTCACCCCATCCGGGGCTTTTTTCAATGGACTTTGCTATACATGGAATGATAAATAGAAACAATTAACTAGGCAACATGACAACTCAACATTCACTTGGCACTACTCCTAAATAACCTTTGTTTTGTGGCAAATCCAAGCAAATCAACCTACAATAAATCACTCCCTTATCATGCAAATTAGGTGCATTGCGAGAAACACGTGCACAAAATGATTGCAAATGCAAAGTGTCGAAGTGTAGGATGATCACTAGTGTAAATAGTCTGCATAAGGCTTGAAAATAGAATTAGAACCAAGTAGTGGTTATTTGGAGCATAGAATAGTGCAAAAATGTTGATATGTGGAAGATATAGGTAGGCATAATGCAAAGATATGGTCATAACAAGGGGCTTCACACAACCTAAAAAATGGCTAAGTAAAAAGGATTTTGACTAAGGAATCCTAAATAGATATCGGGTTCACAAAATATTTTGACAAAAGATTTGCATTTATAATTTTGTACTGCATTAACGGGTACATGAGCTATGATGACCAAAAAGCTTCATTTATTTCGAAAATTTCCAAATTAGATGCGTTTTTACTTGCAATTTGCCACGTTTCACGTAGGATTTTAAAATGCCAATATGTTTGCAATGCGCATATTCATATGTTCAACACTAGTGCAGTCTACGCATATGTCTCAAGCACTTGCAAGAGTTCGGTCTATTTCTGACTTCTCTGCGCAGAATGCATATATGCATGTTCATGCACTTCTGCATTTCGTACAACTATATCTTCAGCCCTCCCGCATTCCGCGGATGTGTATCCCCGCTAAGAGGACATTTATTCTATTTTTCAAGAACTACGTGGAGAAATCAAACAAGTCATTGCACTGCAATCCCACACTTCAGCATTCCTAATACTTCAGATACTTGCAAAATGACATCTATTTGCAATCCATTGAACTTAGTGGAAGTTGTATTTTAAATGATTACCTATATATGTACATTTAGGATTCATCGTAATGCACACCAAGAGAAGTTATTATAATTGCTAGTTGTTTTCAATTCTATTCAACTAGTCATTGCATACAAGTCACTGGAGTCGCGCATATCAATATAAATTCTCTATTTTGAGATCTTGCGAGGGACATTGTGCTAAATTTTTTTCTTTGCAATGAGATGAAACAGATAGCCTATAAAAACAATCAACTATGGCACTTATCTTATTACAAGTTCAACGGTTTACAGTGCATTGGAACAATAGAAAAAAACGATTGGCCAGTCCATGGGAAAAAAAATTAGAAACAAAAATGTTGTCTTGAGAAAGAGTCGGGGAAAATGGTATTGAAGACTTGTATACTTTTGTCAAATTTGCAATCATTGAATTCAAGAGGAAAACTTGTGGACAATTTATGCCATATATATATTTTAGGCAAAACCTCTGCAATTCATTCAATTTTTTGTTTGTTATTTAAATTCCATATGAGTATGGACATATGCCAAACAAGTAACCCATCCTTTGCAATTTTGTGCATCCATCCATACATAATATGCTTGAGAATAAGAGAAATATTTGTCTTAGAGCAACAATAAAACATGGTGTTTTTTTTTTTATTGAAGTTTGATTGCATTTGATTCTATATAGGCCAATTAAAACATTGTTGTTAATGTTTATTTATGAGACATTTATCATAGACACTGTAGAAATAGAAATAATATTTAGTCATGCCAACTTACTTAAATCAATAGAAACTACATTGATCATTCCATGCCATGCCATAATCGATAAACAAGCGTCAAAATGCCTAAGTTCATTTTTATGCAAAGCCTTTATTACATGTTCTATTCTGACTTGAACCAGATGCAAATGTCAAAAAGTCTATTCAAACAAGCAGGGCAATACACAGATGCACATCAATATCTTAAAATAGAACATATGTAGTTGCAATTTCTTGTCTAACGATAGTGCAAAATTGTTTCTAGCAGTAATTTATGAGACTGTCAGCAGAGATGCATATGGAATTTGCAAATAACATCAAATTTTCTAAATATATCAAGGTTGCGTTACAAATTTCATAACAATGACAATTCTGGAAGCATCAAATAACAAAAGTTGTTCCAATTGCAATCTAGCTCTAGTAACAATATATCAATGTTGCTATGTAACTTGACCAATAACATATAAACAATTAGTCCAATGTCCATTAAAATTTTGACATAATTGAATTGCAAAAAATGCCATACAACGACACTGCAATGCTAACAGTGTCCAGTAAACACATGGGACTCGATGCACATGCTATTGTTGGTATTCAATAACTATACAAGAAATATGTATATATGTTATTTCGCATCAACATTTTTGTCAATCTAAAAAATAATAACTAGATTATAGTTATAGTATCTGTATAAAGAAATCGAAAAGCAATAGATAGAACTCATCACACATGCACGGTGATAGTGTCTTAGTTCAATCTCTATCCCACATTCAATACGACGTTGTCTTCATTTAATGTAAATTTGCCATGTACTAAAAAATTACACAACATATAAATAGTTTAATGTTTCTTTTGCAAATAAATTTCATATTACATTTATGTCAAGCTAGGAAGCAGTTCCTGCAATATAGGTTACCCGGTGGTGCATTGGACATTATTGTTGTCGATTGTACGTATAACAACACGCAGACAATGTTTATATATAAAAGGGCATCTCTGATTACATCTTACACATTCAAACATTGCATTTTTTATCAAAGCAGATGCGTCTGCAAGAGAGTTTCACATTGCACAGACATGTTCAAATGGAGTTGAATATGCATTTGGTGCTATCATTGTACTTTCGATTTGTTTATACAATACAAAGCTTAATAATTTAGGCTATATGAGTGTGTGTGTGTGTGTTTTCAAATAGTCTTGTACACGATATTTGTACATAGAGTTGTCAATCTATACTCACAACGTTTGTCAACCCAGTTAGTTTTTTCAAATCTTTGACTACTTTTGTTGTGAGTTTTGTTATAAATGTCGAATGTGTTGTGTGAAAAACCTTTTATTTTACATATCTCCTATTGGTTATATTTTTAAATAGCAAAATGGGAAATTTCCCTTTTTGCAATTGTTGTTCCAGTGAAGCGAAGAAATGTCCATGTGTCTCGAACGACTGCAGTTGATACATAAAAGACTGTAATTGTCATATAGCTTTATCTAAGATATATCAACACATAAACAATTAACAATTGACAATGGAAAAACATATTGTTGCTTTGTCATCCTTTGTGTTTCCATCTTTTATATGCAAACTATACTACAATCCAACTTTCCTAGTGAGGGTGATGACAACTCCAATAGTGTCGATTGGATACATGTCTGTATTACTTGCAAATTGCTTGATTGTTATTACTAGTATGAAATTGTATTCTTTACAGGTTGGAGACACTGTCTCGATGACACTTGATTCAATTATTGATATAACACGATTGCAATCACCACGGTCATAGCCACTTTTTGGTATAATTTTGAAATTTGTAATAGATACTCCAGCTCCGGGAACAATCTTTTGCTCATGTCTTTCAATGAGGTGTGCAGGAACAGTCAATGTAACCGTCATCATGCCATTTGCATCTGTTATGTCAGCACACAAGATTTTACATGATCTATTCACTTTATCCATATATGTGTTGTAAACAACCATTACGTCTCTAATGAATACTTCTCGGGTTTTGTGATTGTTCAAGTCCTTTATTGAGACAATATTCAAAGTTGTAGAGCTACATCATGGAATAGAAATCGTAGAAAATAAACAATACGAAAAACAGTTTCAATGTATTTCTTGTCCAGTTGCAAAATGTACATTTTTATACGCATACCTTTCCAATTGCTCCTATTACACATGGATAGTTGCTTCACCCATGCATGTCACACTTGACTCCCCAACATTGATTGCTTCAATTCCAGGTATAACTATTTTGCTTGAAATGAACATAGAAATTTGCAAATTCCATAAACACTTGACGCTATTAGTTTGTCATGCTATCATAATGTGCAAACATAAAATATATTATAGAAATTTACCTCTGGCTCAGTTGCTGGGAGTATTTTTGCGATGCATCAATACTAATACTTCCCTGGCTTGTCCAACTTCTCCTACTTGCAACACCGAATACGTGAACACAAAGTACATATAATATATTCTATATTATGTTTACATTGACATATGGACCTCTTCTTTTTTTCGTAGGACAGATGTACATCAACTATGCAACACACAAAAGCACATTTCACATGATACAATACATAGCATTGCAAAATTGTTAATGACATGTACAAGATTAAACTGGTAAAATACCTACAAACACAAAATATTTGCCAAGTGTAATAGACTATGTTATGAACATTAACACATAGCACTATCCACTGCAACAAACTTGTACTTTTCTGCTAGAAGATCTATATGCATTTGCACAACACTTCAAGCCAAATCTCACAATTGAAATGCATCAACAATTAGCAATCAACACAACAACAATTGCATGATCCTATGGAACTCCAAAAGCAGTGGAACATAGTGGAATACATTTAGTCGGTTGAGAAGCACACACAAAAAACATAGCAGGATCCTAACAACTAGTACAAGATTTAACACTAAGTATCTTTGGCATTGTTATATGGAAGAAAATTCCTCAAACAACCCAAAATTTGTCGATGTTGAACCTGAAATATAGAACCAACACAAAGCACTGCACCCGCATAGTCTGCTCACTTATATTCTCATCCCCTGTCTTCTTCGCATAAGTATATGGTTCTTGCAGTTGGGGTTGCTAATTCCATTTTCAACCATTGTGCAGATAATTCATAGCATAGATCATTGACTAGTTTCGCCCTTCCGCACCTTCACATTTGCAATGGTTCTAAGCTGGTGACTCTGACAACCAGGTAATTTTCACAATGACCGAGTCATTTATGGCAGTTTGATTTGCGAAAAACAAAGGCTAATTAGAACTTGTGCAAAGTAAATGTTGTGGTTGTCTATGAGCTTTCTAATGCTTTCTATTAATCATTCCCCATATTTCGCAACTAACTCATGTCTGAAAAGCACATGTTAGTAAATATGCCCTATGCACCTGGCCTTAAAATATGACCTTGGTAATGTACTATTCATAACTTTCACATCTATCAAAATGCATTTAAGGAAACAAACCTAGAGCATATAGAAAAAGAAAATAACATTCTTGTGCGAATAGACTATGCAAGACATATTTCTGTAACAATCTTGCTTCATCGACAATTTAGAGAAGGTTCATGGACAGATTTCCTTGCTAAACTTAAACAATATGACATGGACATTAACTTCGTGGAAGCTGCCAAATGACAAGTATTGTAAATTGATGACTGGTATTGAAGATGTAAACATCACCCATGCAAATGATGCACTAACTTAAGATGTAACCATCTCTCAAGAAACTTGTCATCAAAAGCCTCTTTACCTAGCCATTTACAAGAAAACCTAACATACCAACAAATTTGCAGATATCAGATTACACGAGAAGTCATGGGAAATACATAGGAGACTAGAAATGGTGACACTCTCGCATAGGCGACACAAGGACTACAAATTGTTTCACACTATCAAAGCATCAAGCAATA
Organism: Picea glauca; assembly: GCA_000966675.3. NCBI lineage: Eukaryota > Viridiplantae > Streptophyta > Pinopsida > Pinales > Pinaceae > Picea > Picea glauca. Next base: position 22,300 of record JZKD02S0043336.1, read on the forward strand.
TGATCCATCCAGATCACACACATACAAAAGACACATATAGTTATGAACTTACATTGGCCAAAGACCACTAGGAGTACGAAAAATCATTGGCACTTCATACAACATTAAAGGAACCTTGATCTGAATTGCAACGTATCCCTACAGGAACACTGACGCATGGAGCCAGCTCAAAAGCATGAACATCACCGCGGAAATTTACAGTTGTCTTTTCAACTATTTATACCACTTTCCAAGGCCATGGTATTCCCAACCAATTTGCATTTATCCACAAAAAGAGCTCCCACTAGTTGTCAATTGAGCACTTCTACTAGCCACCTAGCCGCCGGGTCTATTTATTCCAGGAATCATAGTTCAACCACAAAGTCCTCACATCCATGGCTTCTCCTAGAAAACATTTGATTTACTACATGCAACATTCCATGCAGACCGCTTATCGTCCCACAATGTCATTCTGACGTCGATTGACGTTGAGAAGGGTCATGTTGGGAAGGGGACTTAGTGTACAGTCGATGACCAAGATCCCTAGCCTTGCCAAACAATTGCTTGAATTGTGCTTCAAAGTTCTTGTCGTTCTCCATGTCTCTCTATCAACATCTGTTGTGTGTGTTGCCATTTATCAACACGTTTGTTGAACCCAATAGATGCATTATGCAGACTGCCCCCTCTATCGGTTATAGTTTTTTTCCTCTTCTTCATTATCAACCAAGTTGAACCAGACAAGAGGATGACGTTGGGCTTGTCCGTTGGAACAATTAACCCATCCTTGCGATTTTCAAGTGCCCGAGGCAAAGTTCTAGCTAAAGGACTTGGGTCCACTACTGCTTGAATTTCTGGAATACAGGATGAAGCATGCCCACACTTCACCAGTCCAGAGGAAGCCAAAGCAAAGAGACGTCGTCATCCCAGACAAATCTACACCAAATCTAGTTGTTGCTTCCGGGATGACCTTAATCATTCCAAAATTTGTTTGCGGCTGCAACAATAATTTATACAAATGGTTTGCACTTACTCAAGCAATGTGCGTGTATCCAACCTAGCCACATTCACAACGATAACAATTCAACATAGCATTTTTTTGACGTCCCAATACGACTTGAGTTGAGGACCACCAAGCTAATAGCATGTGAAACTTGCTAAGTACCAAATGTTAGTGTTAGAAGTTTGTTAAAGAGTACAATCTCTGGAAAAATAAGCCATTGTGCACCATGTGTCAACACCGTCCTTGCTTTCTCTTCTTGCTTCTCTATAACACTAACTACATCAAGTAATTGTGTTAAGAGATTTAAATAAATAAGATCATCTTGTTTCCAAATCTTGTTGCCCTTTCACAGATAAGTGTTAAATGATAGGACAAGTACATATTAACAACATAAAATCCATGCCCCAAAGCCATGCAACCATTGTTCAAATGAGCAAAGTACATAACACAATTCTATGAAATGTACTAGTCTACCTTTGTATGTTTCGTTCTTTTCAAATGAAAATAATCCAAACTTTGTTTATGTTTTGCAATCTAGCACATCTTTTCTCAATTCAATGGTTATCTACTTTAATGCTATATGTTTATTACTTTGTCAATGCACTTTAGATTATACGTACTACTATGTAGTATGGACATATATTGTTGCATTTGCATATAACTTACCAAAAAAAAAGGGTTGTTCCTTGTGTATTTGTTACAAGCATACCTCCTCTTGGGACATTGTTCTTGAGTTTCTTCTCCTGCATTGCTTGTCACTTCTTTCTCTCCTGCAATTGCTCTAGTTCATTTTTATGTGAAAGCAGTGAACGAAATTCAATGAACACACAAATAAACCCTTATGTCAAAATCACATGAAATGCACAATATTAACGAACATGAAATGGATAGTACACAAATAAAATTAGAAAAACACACCTCTACAATTCTTGTTTCATGTTTCTTTCTTTGCCTTATTCTCTTTTTAAACACTGGTGATTGTTTCAATGTGATGGACATCGAACAAGTCAAACAACAATGTAGATCGTTGATAGTGAGATGCAAACATAATGCAAATTGTCGATATTTTATTTTAGTTGCGACCAAATTATCTGTTATATCCACTGCTTGCAATGGCCGACACGATTTCTTGATCCAACAGAGAAACAAGAACTTTCTAAATACATAACAAGAATATGAAAACATGCTTTTGTTTAGTTTATGTCATTCAGATGATGCTTAAGCTATGTCTATCACATCCAACAATTGGGGAAATTTAAAAAAAAAAAAACAAAAAATCTCGAAACAACATACATTGTTTTTTACTTTGTTTATCTTTTATTCCTTTTTTATATATATATAGTTTCTGAAATAGCTCTTGATCAATTTAATCCACCCCTGAAAAAGAAAAATAATAAGCAAGCACTATTTTTTTTCCAGCATATATGATGCACATCAAGAATATTTCATTCAACCATTTGATCTAGCAACACAACTGATAAAAGAGGACTAGTTTGTTTAAACACCACACCAATGTCAATACACGTTTGAATGAAACAGGTAATTGTATTATGCATAGAGCACACACTAACAAACATGATGCGAGATGCAGAACTGTGGTAGTGCGGAAAGACCAAACGTATCAATTCTCCGCACAAGATTTGAGTATAGAGCAAGTGCTAAATAGATAAATTATCGGCTTTGTGCAACATACACCTATGCGAAAGTGTTGATGACATCGCTCTTTGCACAAGTGTCTATGCAACCAACTCTGCCAATGCCATACCATAAGTGGCATGAATTATCAAAGTCTGCACATGTATACTTGGTTTACGTAAGAAGGTCTATTTTTAAGCCCTGCACACATCATCCTCCCACGTTACTACACTTCAACAACTTCGCATTTCCAATACTTCCGCATCTGTGATAATGACAAGCAATGTAAATTCCAAAATAGGCCACTGATTTATGATGAATTGATTTTCTCTGATTTAGGAGGAAAGGCCACACATCTATAAGCAGTGCGAAGCAAATGTGTTTCTTATCTGTAAACTATTCGACGATGTAGCTGATATATGTGTAAAAGATAGTTTGGCATAGTGGCATCCTGCTCTTTGCTTTGGGGTAATCCCAGGTTTGCGATTTATTTGTCCTAGATAATTTACTAGTCAAAAGAGTTTTTAGTTCGCCACTTTTCATGTTGGGAAAAGTTTTTCAATAGCAGGCATGAAACTGCACAATAATAACTGGCATGAATTCTCTACATGAGCATTGAAAATACACAATATTGGTTCTGCTAGCAATATTCCTCTTCCACTTCCAAGGTGCCCAAGACATGGCTGCAATGCCTCCACATATTCATAGCTATACTTGGTCTACCTAAGACCATCTATTTTTAAGCCTTTCGCGAAGAACTCGCACGAGTCATCCTACCACATTGCTACTCTTCCCATGCATCCCTGATTGTGACAAACAATGTAATTTGCAATATAGGTCACTGATTTATGGTAAATTGATTTGCTTTGATTTAGCAGGAAACACCATGCATCTAGAAGCACTATAAAGTAATTGCCAATGCAAATTTGAATAAACCAAGTAACTGTACTATGCATAGAGCACACACTATCAAATATGATGCGAGATGCGAAACCGTGATAGTGTAGAAAGAGGAAATGTAACAGTTCTTTGCACAATATTTGAATATAGACCAAGCCCTAAATAGACAAAGTACCGCCTCTATGCAGGATATACCTATGCAGAAGTGTTCATGAAATCACTATGTCGATCGCATAGGTATCTATGCAACCAACTCTACCAATGCCCAACCATAAGTGGCATGAATTCTCAATGTAAGGATTGAAATTCTAGAATCCCATACAAGGATTGAAAATAGAGCAAG
>JZKD02S0043347.1:0-14689 GCA_000966675.3 Picea glauca
ACTTAGAAATTTGAATATTTTAAAAAAATATCGCCAAACATTTATAGTTGACATATGAAGGATTAGTAATATTCGCCAAGGTTTCTACATTTTAAAATAAATTTCCATCCTTAAACTCATCCCTGGTGTGATGTCCATTCAATTCACATATGAAGTCGAACCATTCTCTTCTGATAAAAATATCACTTATTTTTGGTATAGCTTCGAATAGGTCAAGCCCTGTCGACTCTGCTTCGTTTGACTACCAGTGTTCTGAGGGTGATACCATCGTGACCTAGCTTCCTCTACCGAGAATAGTGGTCAAGGTTATGCATTAATTCAGGTTCATAAACAACCTGCAATAATCACTACACAAAACCCTGCAATGATAGTTATTCGAGGCACAAATATGCATGATCCTAGCACAAAACTTGCAATGATAGTTGAACAAGGGAAAAAATCACACAATATCGATTCTACAGGAAGATGTGAGTGCATGTTGGGCACCAATACGCTTTTATTCAAACTTTTAAATATTTTTTAAAACATAAAATTCATAAAATAGCGCCTATTTGTTGATTGCAAGAATGATGGAATTATTGTAATCAACACCTTCCTACACTTTTAGGCCTAAGTTATCCTCTTGTGATCCAAAAATGATATAACCATGGTGATACGACTTATTCAATTCAAACATGACTTGACTTGACCTTATAAATATCAAGGAACTAATAAAAAGAAAATAAAGGATGACAAAAAAAATTAAAATGACTCAAGACATCATGAAGAAAAACTAACTAGAAGCTAGGCTGGCAGATGGATTTGGATGATTTGAGGAAAAGAAGGAAGAGGTGCAGACATTGGATTTAACATTTAGATCCAAATGGCGTTATCACTTCCTTGTGAGGTGCTAAGAACAACAGACCTTTGTGCCTTAATTCTTTATTACTGCCCCCTGCCACCAGTCACTTTACTCCCTTTTCACCAGCCTTGAAATCTGCCTTATTTCAACTGAAAACCAAATCTGCAACTATACCCCAGTACCTTTATTCGGATATGGAGTGTTCTATTCAAACTAAACTACTGAATCAAATTGTAAATCAATTCATCTATGCATAGAATGAACCACCTCTGGTTCATCAGGTAAAGTAATGCTTCAAGAAGTGCCCATTGACTGGGATTCTAAAGATCTCAGTGTCATCTAGATTTTGAAATATAAAGGTATTATTATCCATAACTTTTCCTACCTTAAAGGCACCAAACCAAAGGTTATCAAACTTACCATGCTTAGGATTTTCCTCCCTCTTGACATCCCATCTCAAAACCAGGTCACCTGCTTGAAAAGTTTCTTTCTGGTTCTCTTTTCAAAGGTTGCCTTGACCTTTCTTTGATAAACCTCAATCTTCTCATTTAATATCTCTCTCCTTTGTTGAACTTCAATAATTTGAAAAATCCTCCTTTGTATTTCATTAGGCTCCTCCACTTTCTCCTGTAAAAATTTCAACACTGGTAGCCCAAGCTGGGTTGGAAAAACAACATCCACCACATAGACTAGCTCAAATGGAGAGGTACCCAGTGACTTATTGGTGTTGATCATGTCAACCCATAAAGTATACTTCAATATGGAATCCCATGATTTTTTATTTTCATCCAATAGTTTTTTAATAATCCCGATGAGGGTTTTATTAGATGACTCTGCCAACCCATTCCCCTGTGGGTAATATGGTGTAGAGTGTGTCAGGATAATGTTGTAATTACCACAAAAATCAATCATGGCCTTGGACTTGAATGCCTGAGTGTTTTATGTTACTAGTTTCCTAGGGCATCCAAATATAAGAAAGATGTTTGATTCCAAAAAGTTCATGATTACCTTGTCAATAGCATTCCTGGTAGGAATAACTTCAATCCACTTTGTCAAGTTGTCAATGGAAGTAAGAATCCACCTATGTTGTCCACTAGAGGGTGGTTTTATCTCATTGATGAAATCTAGGCCCCATTGTTGAAATGGTTTGTTAACAGTAATTAGCTTCAGGGATAGTGAGAGCAATTTCTGCTTTCCAGCAAATTTCTGACATTCTTGACAAGTTCTAACCATGGAAAACACATCAGAAAATATGGTGGGCCAATAGTATCCATCCCTTAGAAATTTGAGGGTTGTGGATTTCCAATGCTGGTGCCCTCCACAAACTCCTCTATGCATATATGTTATAACCTGCTTTGAATCATCTTCATCCAGATAGTTCATCAAAATACCAAGAGGGTCTTTCCAATATAAATTCTAGTTTAGAATGCAATATTTTTCAACCTTTAATTTAACAAACCTAGTTTTGGATTTTTCAACCTCTGGTGGGCATTCTAGGTGTTGTAAAAAATAAATGACATCTCTATACTAGGGTGAAATAGAATACTTATCCAATACCTGCATGGTCTTTTTTTCATCCTGTATCATTGGAGCATTTCACTGGTTGAAGATATGGTGCAATTCCAGTTCTTTTCAATTTGAATCAGATAAAAGTTTGACAAGGTCATGTCCCTTGATGAGTTTAGTGGGATTTATTTGTAGATCATGTTCCATAAGTTTGACTATCCATTTTCCCCTCTTCCCCTCACTGTCTGGTTGAACAAGGATCTCATTTACACTGTTGTTAGGGACATTAGTTGTTATGTTGGATTGCATAACATAAACCTTGAAGGATTTCATGGCCTTCACTAAGGCATAAGCATGCTTCTCCAATATGTCATATTTGAATTAAACATCCTTGAGTGTTTTTTTGAAGAAGGAAATGGATTTTTCATTTCCATCTTCATTCTTTTGCATCAGTAAAACAACAATAGTGTCCTAAGAGGAAAAAGAGAAAATAAGGAATTCTTTGGAATAAGATGGACTAACTAGAATGGGGGATTCAATCAAAGTCTTCTTTATCCTTTGGAAGGATGATCTGGATTCTTGTGTCCATTTAATGTCATCATCCTTTTTCAACATGTTAGTAATAGGTCCAATGATCTCAACAAAATTTGGTACAAAATGCCTCAAGAAAATTATTTTTCCTATAAAAGATTGTATGCTCTTCTTATTGCTAGGGATGTCGATTTTCTGAATGGAATCTACTGATCTATCTTTATCCCTCCTGTAGATACAATTTGGCCTGAGAGCTTCCCTTCTAACATAGAAAAATGGGATTTTTTGGGATTCAAAGAGATGTCATACCTTCTGCATTTTTGAAATATTTGGTCCAGGTGCTATAGATGTTCATCATTAGATTTTGAAAATATGGTGATGCCATCAAGATAAATCACCATGAACTTGTCCTTTTCACCCACAAATGCAATGTCCATGGCCCTCTAAAAGGTATCTCCTGCATTCATCAAGACAAAGGGAATTTTTCCATACATGAATGTGCCCCATGGGGTAGTGAAGGAATTTATTTCTTTGTCTTCTTCAAGTATTGCTATTTGATTGTATCCAAAATAACCATCCAACATGGAAATTTTATGAGCACCTACTACCTTTTGCAAAATATGGTCCATCTTGGGCAAGGGATAGTTGTATTTCAATGAACACATGTTCAAGTTTATGAAGTCCACACATAAGTGTATTTCACCACTCTTTTTTTCTGACAGGCACCAAGTTGGCCACCCAATATCAATATCTCAATCGCACAATGATTTTGGCATCGAGGATCATTTTCAATTCTTTTTCAATAATAGACATCAATAGAAGATTAAATTGTCTAATTTTCTTCTGAAATGGATTGGAGCCCACTTTAAGAGGAATCTTATGTTGAATGATGTCAGTATCAAAGGTCTTCAGGTTTTCATAAGACCATGCAAAAATATCAGATATTTTTTTCATAACGCTGACACACATGCCCCTCTTCTCATCTAGCAGTGCTTTGGATATTTTGACAATTTTGGGATGTACAGTTGTCCCAATGTTGCAATCTACAACATCTTTTTCCTGAATCTTAATTGCACCTTTCATGGAGACATCATCATTGTCAAAAATCCTCTCTAGTGGGACTAAGCCCCTTGGAATATGATTTTTTTTAAGCTCCACAATGTTGTGAACAAACACCTTGTTTAGAAAAGAAGGTGCCTGTTGATTTTCTATTTCATCTTCCTTGTTCTCTTGATCAATGAATATATTTGAAAATTCCTCAATGGTTTTAAAAAATATCTTGAGCTCCAGATCATCACTAAAAACTTGCCAGTGCTTAACATTGTCTGGTATAGTTGTTTTTTGCCTCACCTCCACCTCATATTTAACATTTAGACCAATGGGAGGCGTGAAGGTACTAGCATCCAGAGATAAAGAGTCTTCCCTTTGATTGACATCTCTTGGGACAAAGGAAATATTGAAGGATAGAAATAATTGTCAACTATGTCCCATACCTCATTTCTATATTGTTTTAGCCTCAACTGTTTTTCTTAATAAATGTCCTTCACTTGATTAACAACCAGTTCAAAATCACCAAAGACTACCAATTTTTCAATGGCCATATCCTTAGCATCTCTCAACCCCAACACCAAATCTTCATACTCTTCTATGTTGTTGGTTGTTTCAAATTATAACTTGTATGAGAGTGAAACCACCTCCTTTGAAGAGGAAATGAGGACTACGCTAGCACCAGAGCCCTTCTTTGAACATGATCCATCAAAATACATCTTCCAGATTTCATTTCCTTGGCCTATCTTTGGATGACTACTGCATTTGTTGACTGATATTTCTGGAGCATCATCATTTATATGAAAAATAGATGACCCAATTTCTCCTCTACAACATAAATTGGATGATTACCTAGATTTTGATGATCACTCACAATTTAAGCCAACCTAACTTCTCTATATAATATTCTATGTTCTCCTTATAAAAGAGGGATGGTTGCATATGTAAGATCCAGCTGCAGGAATCCTCCTACTTTCTTGGCCCAAGACCTAGATAAAAGCATGCCAAACTTGGGGGGTATATCAGCTACAACAATATCCATAACCAAGATTACCATGGGCAACCGAGATAGAGAAACAACCAGATCCTTAATTAATCCCAAAAAATTTACCTTTTTGGAATCAAAAGGGTAAAGGTCTTGGTATGGTATGGATTGGTAATTTCTATCCCTATCTCTTCCATGAAAACATTACACGTGACATTATGAGAGGCCCCAGAGTCCATAAGGAAGTTGTGCAGGATTTTGTCATGGAAATTCAAGGATATATAAAAAGGGGGGGAAGCATCAGACCCATCTTCATTGTGTGGGCCAACAGTGATAGTAGGGTTCTCATCCTGTGGGCTTATAACATCATATGAGATAGCTGAAGCAGGTGGCTTAAAAACCTTCATGATAGACCTCTTGAAAGGCTCGTTTTTCAATAACTTTGTCAAAAGTACAGGAATATTGATCTTTCTTAACTCATTCTCTATGTTAAAATAATTTGGTTGTATGTCTTCTTCTTTCACCTCTAGAACAATATGTTATGTCTTCTTCTTTCACCTCTTTCAACCTTGCTTGGGAAGAAGATATGATTTCTTATTCTGAATGGGCACATTTGTTTTGGGACCCCCTGGCCTGGGCCTTCAATCATACTTCTTTTTAGGGTGGCTTTGAAAAATATATTCTCCCTTCCCATCATCATCAAACTGGTTTTACAATTGGGATATTTCATAGTCTTGTTGGTTTAGATGACTAGGATAGAGGTCACTTTCATTAAAAATGACTGCAGAGTCATCTCCAATGTCATTACTCTCATCCATCTTCTCAACTTCATTGTTTTGAAAAGGGGGAACAACCCTCTGATCTTCAACATTCCTCCTTTCCCTCTACATGATTTGAGGGACATTATTAGGTCTTCTAAATTGATTAGTGTTCCTATTTGCAACATCATGATATGGTCAATTTGGCTGCTTGGCTTCCCATTTCAATTTATCTATTTATGAAGTCAGGGATTTCAATGTTCGAGTCACCTCTTCTAGTTTTGGGTAAGATTATGTTGAGTTAGAAGAAGAAGGAATCTCTTCCCTCTGTTTCTTTTTGTCCCTATCTCATTTTTTATTTAGTTTTTATGATGCTAAGATGTTATAATCGACCATAATGGCTGCCTCTTACATAGATAGCAAAGTGGTGGACCTCCTCTCCCTTAACATGAGAGAAAATTCAACAACAAGTGCATTTGCAAATGTGATCTTGGCTAAGGCTTCATTTGGCTTGATCTCATCAAGGATCTTGTTATACATCTCATTGAACCTTTTAGTGAAGTCTGACACAGACTCACCATTCTTCCTCCTTAAGGACACAAACTTAGTGATGTAGTATAAGTAATCTCTCCTGTCTCCCCACTGTTTTAGAAAGGCCTCATCCAAGATGGCCTCAATACATGTGATAAAATATGGAGTTAGGCCACACAACCACTTCCTTACCTCTCCATCCAAGCTCTGCACAAACAACCTCATCCAAACATCTACATGTTCAATGTTAAACTTGTCTAAAAAGTTGTAAAATGATACCAAATTTTCTCCAGTAGTAACATATCCTTCACCATTGTATTCAAGAATATATTTCATGTAGTCTCTTGTTGGAAAAGCATTTAGGTTTTGAGGTAGTACTAAAGGTGCATAATTGCTTGTGATGATGGTTTCCATCCTATTGAAATCCATGTTTGGGACAACTAGGATTTGAGGTTGAGGAGGAGATGTTGGTGTGGTTTCTTGAGAATATGATGAGGTAGAATTTGAGTCAGGAGATACCTGAGGGATAATTACAAGGGGGTTTTCAAAAATAAAAATTTCAAGCTACTTCTTGTTGAGGGAAGGGGTAGCTTTTTCATATGTAGACTTGCCTTTGGATGGAAAGGGGTGTCTTTGAGGAATGGTAGACTTCCTTAATTGTCTCTCTAGATCAGGAGTTTTTGTGTCACCATTAAGTCAAGCTTGTATTTTAGGGATTTATTATGCTCAGAGTTTCATTTCCTGAATCCCTTCTTAGGAGCCAAAATTCCTTAATAGATTTTCATTCAGTGGATCGCCAAGTGAAAGATGGTAGTCATTTTTTTGCCTGATATTTGTTGACCATCAAAGATCAGATCCGATGATTGTCATTCTCCCAAGGAAATATTTCTTCGTTACTCCACTCCCCGACAACGGTGCCAGAACATGTTGGTCCTTGGGTTTGCACTTGAATGCTAAGGGCAGAGATAGGCCACCTCATTTTTTAGAATGATTGGTTTTATAGGTTTGAATCTGATGAATGAGATTTCAAGGACAGGGATCTAGTTGGGTTGTTAAACAACATCAACTACACGATTTTCCTTACCTAGTGGCATGCATTCTGGAAAACACATAAATATATAAACATAAAACATAGGAAATACTAACAAGCATACAATTTGTCACTTTCTGTATGAAATTTCAGACTTGAAATAATGTTTCAGATCCAAAACATGTACCTTGACACAAATCCTCCAAACAGGTTGTTTGACAATAAACAATTTATTGAACAATAGTTAAAATTAGGTTGTATGACAATAAATAGTTCATTAAAACAATATATGAAAGGAAAAGAAAAAATGTTTTTCATACATTTCAATTTTCATTCAGATAAGATAATAAGAAAAAAAAGATTTGAAAAGAAAATTATATATCACCAGAAATTATATTCACCAGGTGGAGAACTTAATAGTTTGATACTTCAAAGCACATCAAAATCATGATGCTTGATACCCCCAAAAACTGAACCCCGTTACATTCATAGATTCATGTATTTATCCTCATCAAGAGAGGGTTCGAATAAATCTATTAGATCTGAATTCTAGAGTTCCACTTTAAATTACATTTAGATCATGTAGATATAACTTCACTTATTCAGTCCAAGTTACAATTTGTGAACACTTGTTTAAACTAAGTGAAGTTGAGTTCAAGTACTAGTTCACAAGGATAACTCCCCATCATTTTGACCTTATTTAAAAACAATTTTCTTATAAAAGAAACAATTTACTACAAGTGGTAGTAGTATCTCTAACTAAACCCAAAAGATTCTATTAATGTAATTAGAGTTATTGTTGATAACTTGAATGAAAACGTTGCATAGTAAGAGTCTTCATAAGTTGTAACTGGTTGTTGACTTTGCATTGATTCCCATGCATGCCAATAACTAGAGACAAAACTCGGATAATGATAGACCAAGCTTGCATAGGATTTGAATCCTCCTAATTTTTGACAACAATAGTCATTGAGATAATCTCCTTAAGGAACGTGTGAGTTTTCTAGTGTTTCTTCTACAACTTATAATATTTTTCTACAACTTTGTATGTTGTAGCTCAATATCTTGGTTTTGTTGCTGTAGATCCTGGATCTACTGCCTCATGTTATTATTATGTTGCTTGAGAGCTTGCACCTAGTGATCATTGTCATCCATGTCCCTGTCAACTTCAATTTTTGTCTTAATGTCCTCCTTTACTTTTCTCCCATTTTTTATCCCATGCTCTTCCTCAACAACAGGTCTATTGAGATCAATGGAGATCTTGGATTTCCTTGGTATCATTTCATATCTATGCCTTTTCTCAGGTTTTTTATCAGTGGTGTCTCTCACAGGTTCATACACCATCAACAGTTTCCCTTTTATCTCTAGTTTGATATCCTATAAAACTTGTTGAGGGACATGCTATGTTTTTGGGCTTATGTCTTTAGAATATTGCTCGGGGTCTGGGCCAGTGTCCACCACATCTTGTTCTAGTTCTGGATCAACAATGTACTCTCTTTTCACAGCAACAAAATTGACACATGAGGTCTCCCCTTAACTGTGTTTCTTCCTAGTCTCGTCCCCTGTCATCCCCTTCAAGATGTGTATCTCCATCTCCTCGATGTTGGCGAATTTAGAGAGGTATTCATAAGTATCATGATATTCAATCACTATGGTATTTTTCTCTTTGAGGGATGGATCAAATATGTTCTTGGATTTCAACCTCAAATGGTTGGTTAGCATGGTCTTTCGATTGGGTTTGCTTGGAATTTCTGGGACTTGGCTCTCATTTCTATTTTTTCTCTTTTTTTCCACACAGGGGGGTCTTCAATATTGGTGTCTAATGACACAAATTTTTCTCCAACAATATCAAGGCTGGCCTGATTACTCCTCCTATGTATGCTTGTTTTCAACATGGAAGTTTTGTCTTCCTCCATAGTAGTGGGCATAGGTTTATCCTCAAGATGTTCAAGATACGATTGGGTTGTTGTGCGGACCTGTATTTCTTCCTTTCTGATATAGTTTCTGACATAGACCTTACCACTTTCTATTTCCCTCTAGTTCTATGTAGATGACCTCAATTTCCTTTAAGGAATTTCTTCCTTTGGTGGAGTAATGGTATTGGGTCCTCCCTTTTTTAGGTAAGGTCTTATCCTTGGATTGTTGGGTGGCTTTGGATGAACTCCCAGGTTTAGGAGAAACCCTACATGCCTGGGAAACCTCAACTTGTTGTTCTTCAGGTTGTTGATTAACTTCATGTTCTTCTTTTAACCCTAAAGACACTAGAAAATCGGTCCAAGACATGTCCAATTCATTGAGAGAAAAAATAACCAATATTTTAATGAACCCCTGGTGGTAGAGGATTCTATGAGAAAATTATGGGTAATTTTGGATTCTCTTAGACATCTTGGTTAGGTGTTTAAGCAGGTAAAATTGGAGGTTCAGTTCTTTGTCACCATTTAAATGCAAGAGGAACCTAAGGTGATAACAATGAACAATTGAAAACCTACATTCTCCTGTAATATATCTTTGAATTGCATAAAAGATGCCCCTCCATTCTTCTTTAATCCAAAGGATCGAGATTCCCTCGCTACAATAAGTGTTTTGATGTTCTTTCATTGGAAACTTATTGCAGACTTCAGTTGGTAATTTACCCTTTTTAAACTGCCTCTTTCCACTGATGGGGAGAGCGCATGCTCAAGCGATGAAGTGATTTGTAATGTGGATGGTTATATCCCTGATCTTATTTTGGAATCCATCGAAGTTCTGTGCAAATATTAGGGAAATTCCTGGGTGATTTCCATTGAAGGCGCATATGATGTCGAACCATTCTCCTGTGATAAAAATATCCCTAATTTCTAGTATAGCTTCGAATTGTTCGAGCCCTATTCTCTCTACTTTGTTTAACTACCAACTTTCTTGGGGTGATACCATCGTGCCCTAACTTCCTATGCTAATAATAGTGGTCAAGGGTATGTGTTATTTTGGGTTCATAAACATCTATGTTTAAGTAGGTTATCTTGCATTTCATTGTATGTAATAACATTAAATCCAAAATCAAGGATTAACAAGATACATTTTTTGCATTGTTGTGGTTTAAGTGAGTAAATAATATATATTCCATAAGGGTTATAATGATACGAACAAAGATGTATGAAAGAGCTTGTTGAAGTTCATGTGTAAGCGAAGGATGGTTTTATTTCTTCTCTTATTTCTATCGAGCATCACCACTATTCACAACAATGATGACAACATTAATGTGGGTCATGCTCAGGGTTGCAACATAGCAGGTGGTCACATATTCCACGACTAAGAGGCACTACCACAAGCAAGGACTTTGCATCAGGTTGCCTTGAAATGAAAACACAATTATCCTTGCTTGAGGAGGTGAAAAAAAAAATTCATAAAATTTTGAGAAAGGGAAATTTGGCTCAAGAGCTCGAGGCACAAAACCATAGGGACAAAATGTGGTTGTTGAGGCGAAGCTAATTATGGAAGTTGTTGAGGCCAGGCCAATGCCATGATGTATATTAATTTTATACTTTTTCATATGTTCTTGCGATAATAACCCAATGTGTGCACGATGATTATACCCAAAAAAATGGAAGTTGTTATGTCATGTTCAAGGATTAACATAGAGGGGATTGCCACAAATACCCATGCTTGGTGTAGTTTTGTTTGCATTCCTCGTTAGAGTCGATTTACAAATCAACCCAATAATGCAACATATCTGCTAGAACACTAGCCATAAAAACTACAATAAACCTTTTAACACTTATTTTGAAACTCAATTTGAAATTACACTACACAACATGGCTTTAAACAACAAACACAACAACAAAATAATCATTTCTCACAACTAACCAACTTCTCTAGTTAGTGTGTATACTCACATATTCTCTAATTTCAATTAATTTGTTTTCTTATTTCAATTTATAAAATTCTAAGTGTCAACCAACAACTCTTCTTCTCTTCTCAATATACTCTTCTTAGAATAATCCCATTTTTATCAACTTAATACTCAAAAAAGACAAGTGAAGCACATAATGATGGAAGCCATGAAACCCTCTTAAACAATCAGGCATTGTCAATAATCACATTTATTTACTACTCCCTTTGGCACAATGGATGCCATCTAATCCATAAGAGGAATTCTTACAACTTGAATAATTTAATCTAAATGTTCACGTGGTTGCCACTTCTTTCTACATATGATTCAGAATCTTGTCGAATCCTTCTATGATGCTTTCATGAGATGCATATCTTGCTTTGAATTGGAGATGCGTGCAAGGTGACATTTTTCTGACGACGTTATTCTGGTTGATATTTTCTTCATTTATCAGCCGAGAGAAGAGAAAGGGAACGTGGAATAATAGGAACATGGATGTTCATGTTGTGTGAGAATAAAGAATGTCTGCATTAGTTATGCCATATGCCCCTCTAGTGAATAATGCATTGAATAAAGAAGAAGGAATACAGCTACCGCTATTACGTTTTGTTTAAAGCGAGACAACAAACTTATCTTCGACTGGGAGTCACGATCATGAAGGACAGATACCCAGCTGCTGTGCTGATCAAAGTTGCTTAACGTGGTTACTGGCCAGAGATAAGATGAAGCTCGCCGCCTCGGTCTGCGGTCAGAAAACTTTTAAATTCTAATTTTGAAAAGTAAAATAATCACTGTCGAATTCATTGTCAAATTCCAAATAATGACTTCATTGTCAAATTCCATCCCATCCCTATTACAAGTAACAGGCATTATCACATAAATGGTCGACTGAGACTTTAATCGCCATGAATACTTTCCACCTCTTAGTTCAGTGGTGACCATTGACTTAAGTCAAGCCAGTGCCGCTGTTACATTTTGTTTAAAGCGAGCCCACGAACTTATCGTCAACTGCGAGTCACGATCATGAAGGACAGATGCCCATATGCTGCGCGGACCAAAGTTGATTAACGTGGTCACGACTCACTGGTCAGAGATAAGATGAAGCTTCCCGCGTGAGAGTGTCTGCCGACCGTAAGTTTCACGGAAAGGAAATGAATCGAACGCGGTACTTTTCTTTTTTCACTGAATTTCCTTTATATACATACTCTTTCCTCTCACATTTATTTTGGCCTTTTCCAACGTCCTGTTTCACAATGGAGTTGATGAGAATTAGTCCTTCATTAAGCAATAAGAATTTTAGATCTTCAAGAAATATTGGCCCCTATGTACGCCTTTTGTTGATGGTTATGAGTGGGGTTAAACTCTTCATGTAATATTTCTTCTTTCTCCCTAGTTCTTTCTCCCAAGTATGTTTGTGGAACTTACCCATAACAAAATTTTTTATTTCCTTACTGTTTTAGGACACATGCTCAAGCAAATGCCCAATTTACTAAACCATTTGTTATTTTGCCGCATCCAAGTGTTCTTTCTTTTGCACAATCTGTCACTAAACACAACCTTAGGCCATCTACCCTCTTCCATTTGCTCAATTTTTTTCAAATACCTTATGACTCACACCATAGCAATTGCTTCAATAGGAGCAACCCTTGTTTCACTTAACAGGATAGCATAAGGGACTGCACTTTTAATTTTGAATTTGTTTGTAATCAAACGTTTATGAATTTTCTCAATTTGTTTCCACTGCATCTCGGTTGTGCTGCTGGCCCACAATTCACAACTGTAGAGAATCATAGGAATCACTAGAAGCCCAAAAAGAGTTGGAGTGGTTTTCTAGTCCCACGACTCTGCCTCTCTACACCTGTTTTGAAAAGCATAAATGCTTTCCAACCCCCTAGAGTTATTTTCTTTCTACAACCATCCCAACTTAAATTTATGTTGAAGTTAATTCCGAGGTATTTGTAGTCTGCAACTTCTTCTAAAATGTTGTCTTCAAAGTAAAATTCATGTTGGTTATGCTTTCTTTTGTTAGAGAAAACCACTACTTTCGTTTTACTAATATTGACTTGCATCCCCACCCTTCTACAAAAAATCTCAAGGGAACATAAGTGCTCTTACAAACCACGAGCCGATTTATCAATCAATATAAGGTCATCTGCGTACAAAAGAAGCCTTATAACAAACTTGCCCAAATGGATACCGTCACCCCCTTGAGAATTTAGCCACTCTTCAAGCTTATCAATATATAACCCAAAAAGGGTAGGAGACAATAGGCAACCTTGCTTGACCCCGATATCGCTTCTAAAAGTTTCAGAAATCCCTGCTGAAGTTCTAATTTTGACTTTCACCTCTTCATACAGCCTATGCACAGCTGCTCTCAAATGCCTAGGAACCCTGAGTTCTTCCATTCTGCCCCAAAGTTTATCCCTAGGAACTGTGTCAAAGGCTTTTCTGAAATCCACAAAGAAGCAAAAAACTTCTTCCTTTTTTTCCCAAACTTTTTCAATGATGTGCCTTAAAGTTATGAAATGATCAACTGTGGAGTGTTTAGGTCTAAAACCCGCTTTCCCTTTAGCATGTTTATCTCTTTCTTCTCCCCACTTGTTGATTTTATTTTCTAACATGCTGCCAAATAACTTTGCAAACAAGGAGTTTATCATTATGGTTCTATAGTTGGAGGGATTATTGACGTCACCACTCTTGAAAAGAGGTATTGCCATACTAGTTGTCCAATCTGTGGGGAACTCCTACTGTATGATGTTGTTGAAAATTTTTGTGATGTGAGGTGGAAGAATTTTTAAGCCCCACTTTAGATACTCTGCTTGGAGTTCATCTAAGTCTTTTGTTTTTCCAACGCCCAACCTCTTGATACCCATCTCTACCTCTTGCACCATGAAGTGTTTTGTGTATGTGTTGACCAAGGGAGGAGGGTCAACCTTGGGATCTTGCTCATACAGTTGTCTTGCATATTCGAACCATTTAGAAGCTGTAATGTTGTTTTCAATTTGCACTTTTTTCGGTTCGAGCTCTTTCTAGAATAGTTTGGGGTTATTTTTCCCAAGGAATATTAGTTCTTCTCTCCTCGAAAATCAACATTTTTCTTTCTTACTATTTGTTTGTAAGCTTTGAGATTTATGTTATCCTTGTCTGATTCCTTCCACCTTCTCCTTGCCTTTTTGCATTCCTCATCAAACCAAGCATTAACCGAAAAACAATTTGTTTCAAACCTCTTAATTTTTTCTCTTTTGCACTCAATGAGTGCACTTTGAATTAAATGTGTTAATCCGTGACTATGAAGGCCATGAAATGAGATTTCCTCCTTCTCGAAGAGCCTCTCTAATGTTCTTTTGAAGGTATTACAATTCTTTGGAGTCAAAAGAAATTTGCCATTTGGAGGATTTTGTTAGACACACTAAGTTTTTGACCCTAATTGCTTCTTTTCGGTCCAAGAGAAACTTAAATATATTGGCTTATGATCTCATTTTAAGTCCCAAATTTGATCTCCAATCAGCACTTCCTCCATTTTCCCACACAAACTATGCAAGCAAATTGCATAATCTACTACACTTGCTCCATTGTAAGTATTGCAAGTGAA
>JZKD02S0043369.1:0-16739 GCA_000966675.3 Picea glauca
TGCTGCAATCCATCTACGACTGTAAGCAATGTTTTGTCCTCATTAATATAATTTGCTTGGCCTGTTTCTTTCTAATTCATGTTCAATCTCACATGAATTTGTCTCTTTAGTAGATGGACCTATTTCAGACTAATCTTTATAGAGTAGGAAGTGGTCATACTTTGTTTGTCTAAAGGGCTGATCGAAGAGCAAAAGATTGGAGCTCAACTCGGAGCGTGCAGGGACAAACACCGGTAAAAGGTACCTCTTTTCTCCTTCCTTCTCACACACTAGTCCACCTAGATCTAAAAGGAAGTCAGTGACCATGATAAGCACTTTCTGTCTTAGAGTTAAGAGTCTAGCTCTTTGAGGAGATCTACCTGTCCGCAGGGAGATTTTCCTTCAACAGAGACCACCAAATGCATGCATACCTTCCAAGAACCTCCCAGCCATAGACCACATTGCTCATCACGCTTAACAGTGGGTCACCCCCGACCTGGGACTAAACTCCACCAGGCAAGGGAATTCTAGGCTTGGCAAGGACAACAAGGAAGTTGCACAAAACAACAGGAAGAATATTTTATCCCAAGAGCCACTTACGCCCACAACCCACAAACCCTCATTCCCCACACGCCTGCTCCACCCCAGGAGGGTACACCTTCACTAATATGAGTCCATCAACTACTACACCTCCCTTACCTTGGGCTTCAACAACATGCTAGATCAGAAGTGTCAGAGTATTGTAGCTGCTATGGGACTCCCTTCCAGGAAAACTCACTTCCCAACATACCCTCTGACCTGGGAGAGTTGCTCACAGGCATGAAAACTTGCTTCTTCAAATAAACTCTTATGTCAAATGGACACAGGTGATGTCAACAACAGAAAGTCAAACAATTTAAGAGGAAGGATTCTCTCCCAGGAGCCACTTAAGCCCACTTCTCACAGATTCTCATTCCCCACATGCCTGTCCCACCTTCATTGTCACACAGCCCATCAACTGCTTCACCTCCCTTACCTTTGGCTTCAGTAATAGGCCGAACCAAAATTCTCAGAGCTTTGTAGTAGCTACGAGACTCCCTTCTAGGAGAACTCACTTCCCAACAAACTCCCTCACTTGGGAGAGTTGCTCACAAGCCTAACAACCTGCTTCTTCAATTAGCTTCAACTCATTTCCATCACAGTGAGGACAACAAAAACAACAACAACAACAACAACAACAACAACAACAACATTCAACAAACACACGGATGACGACAATAACAAAAAATGGGTCAGGACACTGAAAATGACAACAACAAACGCTAAGACACAACACAGCTCAAGCGAATACAAAATGCGTCCGGATTTACAGAAGACACACAGGATAAATCCGGTACCACCGCAGGATTCCAAAGGTGTGTACTAGATGCCAAGGCTGACGATGAAGGAGAATTTGTTCAATACGTGAATCCCTGGTGAATTTTGGGAAGGGTGACAGACTTCCAAAGATTCGTAAGGGTCGTGAGGAGACTCCAGAATGGTCCCCGACGTAAGGATGGGAAGCGAATCCCCTAACATGCTGGCTTTCCCAGCTATAACTGTATGCGCCCAGGTCAACACCTGTCTACTGCAGCCACATGTGTTCCACTTCACACTCGTTCCCTTTCCTAGGAACTTAGGACAACACCGTTCATGTCCACCTTAGCCTTTAGGAAATAATAATAATAAAATATTATTCCCTTAAAGGTAATCCCTCTAGCTTAGCCTCTAGGCCTAGACACTTAGCCCCATCCCTCACCCTACCTAGTGGAGCTTAGTCCCCCATGACTCTTTCTTTGTGGTCGGTCTACACATAGCGATACATAATTTTTATTAATGATTTTCATAATTACATATACAAAACAAGCTCTTGGCCTTAACATCCTAGGCTCTCTAGCCTAATCATCACATAAGCCTCCTAGCTTATTATAACTCGACTCACTAGAATAACCAAACATGTTTACAATTCATAATTACAACTGGGGTTTTACTTGGGGATATTACAATCCCCTCCCCTTATTTTTGGACTGTCCTCAGTGCAACTTGTTTATACATATACAATTAAAAAATTCTTCAAAAAAAAAGCTCCAAGATTTAGATATTGGAAGCTTATTATCCCCCTGGTGCTCTACTTTCAAGCACCAATTCTTGTGTTCATACCACATCTGAAATTCAATTGCTTTATTCCATAGAGCTGCTTCAGGAAATAATTCAACTCATTGTTCCTTGTTACATGCTTCAATTAAAACTCATTGAAAGCACCGACTGATTGTAGATCCACGATGTTCCACCCAACCTTAGATCCCACTATTGATAAACTCTTAGCAGGGCTATGGCTCCATAAACATAAACACTCTACTCCTACACCTATTCATTCAGAAGCAACATTAGAACATATATGCAATATATACATATATGTATATACATGCAATTCTAATAACATTATAACCTATATACAAGATACACACCATACAATGAATAGAGAATTGATACTTATCTTTTGATTGAGAAGACCTTCCACCCCTGAGCAAGGCTATGACTCCATCGGGGCAATGGCTTCCCAAGACAACCACGGTCCACAATCCATATCAACGGGGTCTAGGCCAAGGTACCAAACCTCAAAAAAACTCCGACCAATGGTCTCTCATTCCCCACATGCCTATCCCATCCCAAGAGTGTACACCTTCTCTGTCACATAGTCCATCGACTGCTACACCTCCCTTTCCTTGGGCTTCAACAACAGGCCGGATCAGGAAGTCTCAGAGCACTGTGGATCCTAGAGTTCCAACTTCCCTTAGAGAATTCCAATCAACATCTTCCCCGAGCTACTCTTTTTAGTCAACATTCTAACTTTAATCAACATCATCTCATGTGCATCAACCACATGCAGTTATCATGAGAGAACATAAAATAATTCATTTAGGAACTCCAACTTAGTTCAAAAGGGAATTAAACTTTTCCCCAAAACATGAAATTCCATTTCATAATTTTTCTTTGTTGTTTCCATATTAGGATTGCAACCTTCCTTGTGGTTTTCCACAAGCACCAAACTACATACCATTTTCTTGCAAGGCTTCATCTTGCATACTGCCAACAATTGTCAGTATTTTCTGTACATCATAATTCAATTGCAATATGTACATAACCATATGCAGTGAACTTAGAATTGTCTGCATCTAGCAATTCAATCATAATTACCAAGCAATTTAATAAAATAGATTGACTCATCATTCTATGCATATGCATGTTCACAGTAAYATCTGTAAGTTCATTACTTCTTTTTCTAAACAAGAAAATTTCTTGTAGTCAATGCTCATGTGACTACTTGRCTTGTAACTTTCCYRTTGCAATGTCTAACACCTCCCTGAAATGTCCTCAACTTCATGAGTTCACAACATTTCAGCTGTTAGTAACAATTATTTCCATGCAATAATATATATGCATGTACTTACAAAACACATTCAACAATTGCATTTAGTACACAATTCTATCACTTACTATGCATGAGTAMAATTATCAATGCATACTTATTCARTGCACCTTGCATTGAATTACATAATGCTCTTTATCTCAGTCATGTATCTCAYCATCCATAAGTTGGAATTCTGGCCAATGTGTTGACACATTCTCCACACACTTCCTATTGTCTTCCCAATTAATTGGATGCCTTCCTTTTCGACCCGAACRCTACACCAAGAATATAATTMTGTGATGTTCATTAGTGTTAGAAAAAAGGTTGCAGTCCAAGTTTTATTTAAAGGTAGGAAGCTTTTAGTACCTRYGTGGTTCATAACCTTTCCATATCCATACCTTGCCATATCCAACCATGTCCTGGTTTCATACATGACTAKCTTAYTGGCATTCATTCCTATAACAAGTTCTTATMTTTTAATTCTTGGTTATTACCCCATAACCAAATTAACATGACATTCTACTATGTYAGTGTGTGCATTYAAAAGMTAAAAAKCTTTGAATTAATACAGGCCYCCATYCTTTACCAYATCTAGTGGTATGCATTCAAATAATATAATCAYGTGATTTTATAAAATAACTCTGGCTGAGGAAATTCTTACCTAAATTCCCTTCAACAATTATGAAAAAAGAGTAATAAGAACTCATACCTKCATGACTTCCATTAATAAATTTGATGTTACCTGTATGGATKATGGAAGTAGAAGCTTTCATGCTTCTTTTATCAAACCTAACCAACCTTCAAGTTTCTRTTTCTTCCCTCCTTATGTAGCAACATCACCAACAAMACTTGAAACATGAAATAATTCTTTTTCTGCTTATGGTTKTTCAACCAACCCTAATTAAACTGCTGTAGCGCTACCACAATTTCAACAACTTCTTTCCCATGTGCAACTTTTCCTTGCTGATCCYAGAAGTCTTCAATTCTTCCCRGATTCTTGAATCTTCTTGTGCTCCTACTRTGATCATTGTGCATGATTATTCTTGACTTGAGCACTTTSTAKMMAAATCACTCTTGGMTTMTTTTGCATTTATAGTCCCAAAATAAGYTGATATTAACCTTCAACTTTCATTAATTTCCYGGATCCAACTATCCCAACTYGTATTAGATGAATTTAATTCCAAACAAAGTTGTTTTGTAGACTYTRGATTCTTCAACATCYAGTTACTCTTMAGGACTGGACTTCTTCAGCCCTTTCTCGAYGAAATACTTTAGYACTTGAGGTTTTMTTRTAMTCTTCTCTTCYATTTGCCCACTAGCCTCAAACTTGACTTGCCTATGCAATCTCTATCATATTRTAAGGATGCACATRTGCCTCCTTTGCTAGYTGCATARAATTAACTGAAAATCCTTCTTTTACCTTACCATCATAGATTCAGGTGATACCTCCAACCTTTTRKGTTGTCACTCATGGCTCTATGTTACTTAAGATGGATTCTTTTTAGGAACCATCTCCTCTGCATTCAAAAMCATGCATAKAACCRTTTTATTCTTCCTGGTTCCTTATTGATTTCTCTTTAGAAGTCACTTCTCTTTTAAATTATTCTTGACTTGATATCTCCATGCTCTTATGGAAATAACTTCACACCTTTCGAGTGCATTGTTGGCATAGGGGYAGACCTAGGGTTYAACKCTTACAACAACRCACCAACAAAACCCTAACTACCGACCCTTTCGRCAACACCTGCGAAGTAGATGAAGTCTCACCCGAGGTAGAKGCAGGGGTGGTTGYARGACTCAGATGTCTGCAACTTTAGCCRRGACATAGATCTGTGATTGTAACACCTTAACAKAGCACTTAGTAKTTATAGTTCATTAATATYCAGTCTTAGTTTACAAYGMAACTAAACCCTAATAATAKATCAACGCAGTATTCACACAGGTCCAATAGATTCAAGTACTAAGCATACCAACATAGATCAKATCTAGCATTYATTCACATTATTCAGCACTAAGCTACCATATTAKATTCTTCTAAGCATATATCARTGCACTAATAATTTAACCACATAAACAAGAGAACAACCATAAAGCACAAAGCAACCACAACACARGATATATGTGGTTCACCCCCACCCTGRGGCTACGYCCACTRACCCTTMTTCTATATTTMTTTCTGTMAATMTTCTAAATGCACARAGCCATGATATCTTACTCCGCAAAGGACAKGAGATCTGTGYRCACTCYKCTAGATCCTCCTCCCYTGAGTTACAACAYAAAGCCTCTTCGCAGTCTCYTACAATCACTTGCACTTARCCYTRCAAATCTCACACAATATGCACAAAGCATTTACAATCATCGCTTGCACTTAGCATAGCACCAAAACCTCTTCWCCGACCTTCTYTTACATYRCCTAAACTTCTATTTATACATTRSAAAGAGKGCCTAAACATGGGTAAACYSAYGGGCYGACATCCCCATACCCRTTACATAAGCCCAAAACCCAAAAATCCCTAAAAAGGGGTCGAGATCWTGYGATCTCCRCTTCGACTTGTGCTCCGCCTTMRACTTGYGCTCYRCCTTCGAMATCYTGWYGAAGTCCCAAAAATAGGTCAAACATGACCAAGGATCCTYAGGACTTGGTCCAACAGACYCCCAAMWCTCACCCGTGACTYGTCCCGAGTCACTCTRGTTTGGGTAGCTCTGCTTCAAAAKCCTCGAGCTTGGCWCRAGCTKCTTYGACCTGTTGTTGCRCCATGACCYCCTGCTCGACRAAATCTTGGATAAYTGCTTCATTGAYAGKTCCCTMTAAGCRTTGTTCAACTGYAGTGACGACTTGCTCYAKTTCTTCTCCTCGGCCTTCAATCTCTRCGAATAGTTGGCAAGCCTCATCCTGTGTTGGTTGGAGCCTCTGAGTCACTTCCAYGACTTTGCTCTGAATGGTGTGGACCTGCTGTTGAGCARTGMACTKTTCTTKGGATCGCTTCATCCTTTCAACGRCTGACARRGGCTTCAACTAYGCCTGTACTGTTTCTGCTTGTTACTTTGCCTTCTGGAGYTGTGACTCCAAYGCCTTYAGTTCAGGATCCTCAGTGAGTCRMTCATAAGTCTAGGCAYTGCRATCACTTAGMTATTTACATTCCATGGCGAGGGCCTTGATTCTCTCAAYTRYGCTTCRRGCAATTKCTTCTCTTTGATCCCAYACATCCYGTGGAGTGCTAGGCACTGTTCATAKYTCTAAGTCTGCTATTCTTTGTTGAAGCTATTGGATATCTTCYGCGAGYTGCACTACTTGATGCTCCACTCGGTCTTYTWCCTTTGGCTCTAAGCCYGTCAYAGAGCAAAGTGMTMTGTCGAMTGCTTCTTTGACTTCAAGCTKCTCTGCGAGMAMYTRCTCTTTTTCTTTGTTGACMTGCGCCCTCTCTTCTTCAAACTTGGCTTGAAGGTCATCCTTCTCCTTTTGTGCCACCCGACRTTGCTCTACCATTTCTTCTTSGGCTTGTTTYAGGGCYGYTGTGGCCTGGTATTTCTCAKCTTKTGCTCGAYGAAGGTGAGCTTCGRTCACATCAGATAGTCTGCGGAGTTGGGAAGGATCATCTCCCAACTCTGGTTCTTATGATGGCGGGGGYGCAGTGGATACTATGCGGYTGGATTGAAGGGCTTGTTGTACCCCTCTGAGTTCAACCTCGATCATGTCATACATCTCCTCCTGCTTGGCTTCATGTTTTCTGCAAGATGTCCTGYGAGGMATYTGCTACAACTRCRATGATGAAGTTGAAKTCATCTACARTGAGCACAGTCTACATCTTAGTCAAGGTGGCTCTGGATTTCTTWCGGGAAGTGGGTTTTGWGGGGGAAACCTTCCWTTTCTTCAAGGAATCAACCTCATCAAYAAGATCCCTAGGYAGTGTTACTTYKCMCTGCTTWTGYTGATCTTCTTTTYCRTTGGTCTCTTCTTGATCTAMTTCGTCATCACCCCCTTGGCTAGGTGGYACTGAAGCARTTTCTTCCGATGCGCTACTCAATTTTTGAACCTCTTCGRTCTTCTTCCTTCTGCTAGGTCCAGGAGTATCCTTTGCTTCATGAGTGGTCTCAKGGATGCYGATTAGTTCARGGTCTGATMGCCATGTTGCGATGTTMTGATATCTCGGYGAAGTTTTAGTTTTTCAAACCTTCCTTCTGCCTRATCYGTTTCAATCCAAGGTTTTCMTAGTAATATAACAAATGGGGCRYTGTTCTCAATAAATTTAACAATCTCAAAATCTTCCTCTRTCAAAGTTCCATGAGCACTCATAGATATCTGGGTGAGTCTTCCACATAGGGTTATCAACTTTCCTCTAAATAATCCTATTCCTCCCAATGAAGGAATCATAGCARGMTTTCCTAAAGTTTCCAAAGTTCTTTCTGTCATGATATTTACATGTGTTTCTTCATCCAGAACATAGTCAATGTCGAAGTCTCCTATTMTTGCTTYTATRCATTCTTTTCMTTTGAATATCTCTRACAAGTTGACATTCTTTTGATCATTCAGGGTTTCTTTCATTTGTTGGCACRGGGGMARACCCAGGGTTCAATKCTTACAACATCGCAYCAACAAAACCCTAACTACCRRCCCTTTCGGCAACACCTGCGAAGCAGATGAAGTCTCACCCGAGGTAGAGGYAGGGGTGGTTGCAGGACTCAKATGTYTGCAACCTTAGCTGGGACASAGATYTGTGATTRTAACACCTTAATAGAGMAMTTAACAATTATAGTTCATTAATATTCAGTCTTAGTTTAYARCGCAACTRAACCCTAATAATAGATYAGAGAAGTATTCACAYAGATCCAATAGATTCAAGCACTAAGCATACCAACATAGATCAGATCTAGCATTCATTCACATTATTCAACACTAATCTACCWTATTAGATTCTTCYAAGCATATATTAGTGCACTAARMATTTAACCRCATAAACAAGAGAACAACCATAAARCACAAAGCAACCACAACACRAGATATACRTGGTTCACCCCCACCCTGGGGTTAYGTCCACCAACTCTTCTTMTTTATTTCTTTCTSTCAATCTTCTACATGCACATAGCCATGATATMTTACTCYGMAKARGACATGAKAYCTGTGYGCACTCCGCTAGATCCTCCTCCCYTRAKTTRCAACACAAATCCYCTTCGCAGTCTCTTACRATCACTTGCACTTAKCCTTGYAAATCTCACACAATATGCACAAATCATTTACAATCATCTCTTGCACTTAGCATARCACCAAAAACCTCTTCTCYGACCTTCTCTTRCATCGCCTATAATTCTATTTATACATTAMAAATAGGGCCTAAACATRGGTAAACCCATGGGCCGACATCCCCATACCCATTACRTAAGCCCAAAAYCCAAAAAKCCCTAAAAAGRGGCCGAGATCCCGCGATCTCYGYTTCGACTTGCRCTCYGCCTTCRACAGCATGTCGAAGTCCCAAAAATAGGTCAAACATGACCAAGGATCCTYAAGACTTGGTCAAGGGCCAACATSCATAAAAAATCCTCTACTATTCTAGMTTTCCTTCTTGGAGTGTTGACATGCATTTCTATTAKATTGATATATATCTCAYGATTTSTTCTTCCATTATCTKAGGATGTTCATGGATTTGACTCCATCCAAGAGTTTTTCCTTGTCTACTTTGCATACTTGCCATCACATATTRTGCTGATATTAATTTTCARCATTCCATTATKATTTAGATTCCTCTGATTCATCTCCTGCATGAAYGAATTATAACTCCAGTCRTGTTYTGTGAGTAACCTTGGTTAGTTAACACCAACTTCTTTCTTGAAGCAATTTGATTTAGCCTTCTCACATGCATATTCAACTTCTGTCCTGCCCTATTTGATGAWCTTCATKCCATTCTTCCACTGYGCATTMTGATAGTAATAATGGAGGTACTATMTCCAATCTATAGGGCTTGTCCTTGGAGATGTCACATTTTATCTCCAAACTCTTTCATATTCCATAAAAACCTTCCTTCCTTATTCCCATGCTTTGCATCTCCACATGAACTTATGGTTCATGCATTATCACGTATCACAAATGGATTTCTCCACCTAGCTTGCACATTGGATGTGCAATTATTGTCACCTGGACTGCCTTCCCCAAACAATAATTCCATTTGGGGTTTTCATGTTGCTTATCAAACCCAACATCTGATCCAATGACTTCTGAAAAATCTCAGATGTAGAATACATAATTTTCCTTGTCCTTCTTCCTTCTTTCTTCTATCTGAAGACATCTCTAGCACTTTTTTTTTTAATGTAACCATTACATATAGAATCCTCTTTCTGAGACCTTCCCAATCACAGCTTCCTTGCTCAATTCTAAGCCTTGAGCAAAAAACTATGATCCTTTAAAACTTGTGCTTCTTCTCCGATGCACTTCTTGTGCAACGATCTCTTTTCTCTAAGCTAATGGATTTTAGATCTTTGATGGACTCTATCATAAAGTTCCCAGGTCTTCAGTATTCTTTTGATGTGGTTTCAAACCAGACGAAACTCACCTGCTTCCTTCCTAACCCCTTTTCCCTTCTTAACACAGTTTTCGGGCACTAGCCCCTTTCTCTTAGCCCCCAACCCATGCGACCACGGGTTGTGGCCAAGCGCTAGGCCGATAGGCGCTTATTTGGGACTTCATAAGTTCCTAACCCAAGTCATTGTAACTCCCTGGAGTGTTGAATGGGCAAACTCGTGGAGTGTGAGGAGTGGATCTACGGTCCACTATTCAGCAACAACCAACGACTGAGATGAAATATATGCCTCAACAAGAAGATATGACTATTGTCGTATAGTGGTTAATATTCATGTAAGTCTCATCGAATTTGATCATCAGTGCTCAGATTGATAGCTTGTAATTGATTCCACACTCCCCCTTACCTTTCTTCTTTTAACGAAGGGGGGTCCCTCCATTGCATAACATAGCACAACTATTCTAGAGAGTCCGATCTCCAGAATGTGACATATGGTGACATGTGCCATTGTGACCATCAAGGCCCCACCACCCATACTCGATAGGAGGTACACGTGGTGAAACATTAGAAACAAACACGTGGCCCACTTAGGCAAGTGACACATGTCACGTTCCAAATGACATTTCAATATTTGGTGGGTCCGAAACCCACTAACACGTGGCACACATCCCATGGGTCCACGTCATTCTTGATGACATCATCATGCCATGTTACTCCAAAATTTTGAGCTTCAAATTTTTTTACGCCTGCTTCCTTCCAGTCTCTCGAATTCAGAATTTTCGGACTTCTTTACCCTCTAGGGCCACATAGTACAACTGTCACCAACTAAGGTGGTGGAGCATGGCATGTCTAGGAAGCTACACGTCACACCTGGCGATGTCATCCTGTCCCACCATGTCTGCTCTTTTGCTTTAGGACTTCAGGCTTCGGAAGTTCTCACCTCAACACACACTAATTCTACCGAACGTCGAAATATCGAACAAGCCAATCTACCGACACGTGTTCCTCTTGACGGATGATCCAGATTAAATTTGGACTTTGAAGCTTCGAGCTTCGACCCTTTCCTTATTTTTTCACCTAACCTCACTGAATTCACGAAGTTCAAAGGGCTTCCAGGTTAACCCTCCTCCACTTTCTCCAGATCTGACGGCCGTGAAGGATTCCCCTTCTCCCGAATAGATCCTATGGCCCCAACACCACAACTATTGTGATTTATTTCTCTGTGGTCATTTATTAAACTTATTACACCTCCCGTGTTCTGAACAAAGTCCAAGTGTTCTTTCAACGCCCTTCTAGCACTCTAGACATCAAAATTCTTAAGACTTATTCCTTCGAATTTCTTGTTCGTGGCCCCTCTAGGTTTTGGGTAGGAACCATGGGCTCTGAACTTGAATTTTGTCCATTTTGACAACAATTCTTTTCTGAAACTTTTGCTTCAACTTCCACTAACATGGCCCATCCAAGATCAGTGTTGAAACCATGGCTCTGATACCAATTTGTAACGTCCCCGACCAACAACAACCCTGTCGGGCAACTCTACCCAAATACCTTGTATTCCATAAATTAGATCTGATACCAATTTGTAACGACCCCGACCAACAACAACCCTGCCGGGCAATGCTACCGAAATACCTTGTCTTTCCTAAACTAGCTATGATACCAATTTGATACCATACCCAACCATAACTTGTCAGGCTATGCCACACATAGATACTTGGGGAAAAACATACACATCCATATAAACATAGAATGACTATTCTACATATATATAACATATTAATTTGGAAATAACAATAAGCCTACACATGAAACATATACAACATACACATGAAATACTCATCAATTACAACATATGTACCATTACACAACATGCAAATGAACACAAAAGTAGTACTTATATTTTAATAGGAGACCACCAACTGTGTGCAGACCTTCCATGAACCTCCCAGCCATAGACCATGCTTCTCATCACGCTCAACAGTGGGTCACCCCCGAGCTGGGACTAAACTCCACTGGGCAAGGGAATTCTAGGCTTGGCAAGGAAAACAAGGAAGTTGCACAAAAAAATAGGAAGGATCTTTTATCCCAGAAGCCACTTACGCCCACAACCCATAGACCCTCATTCCCCACACGCTTGCTCCACCCCAGGAGGGTACACCTTCACTAATACGGGTCCATCGACTACTACACCTCCATTACCTTGGGCTTCAACAACAGGCTGGACTGGAAGTCTTAGAGTACTGTAGCTTCTATAGGACTCTCTTCAAAGAGAAATCACTTCCTAGCATACTCTCTCACCTGGGAGAGTTGCTCACAGGCCCAACAACTTGTTTCTTCAAATAAGCTCTTATGTCAAACAAACACAGGTGATGTCAACAACAGAAAGTCGCATAGTTTAAGAGGAAGGATGATCTCCCAGGAGTCACTTACGCCCACTTCTCACAGACTCTCATTCCCCACATGCCTGTCCCACCCCAGGATTATACACCTTCACTGTCACACATTCCATTGACTACTTCACCTCCATTACCTTGGGCTTCAACAACAAGCCAGACTAGAATTCTCAGAGCTCTATAGCAACTACAGGACTCCCTTATAGGAGAACTCACTTCCTAACAAACTCTCTCACCTGGGAGAGTTGCTCACAGGCCTAGAAACATGCTTCTTCAATCAAATTCAACTCATTTCCATCACGGTGAGGACAACAACAACAACAACAACAACAACAAAAACATTCAACAAACACACAAGCGACGACAACAACGAAAAATAGGTATGGACACCAAAAATGGCAACAACCAAACACTATGACACAACATGGCTTAGGAAAATACAAAATGCGTTTGGATTTATAAGAGACACACAAGATAACTCCAATACCACCACAAGATTCCAAAGGTGCGTATTAGATACCAAGGCGAACGATGAAGGAGAACTGATTCAATACATGAATCCTTGGTGAATTTTGGGAAGGGTGACAAACTTCCAGAGATTCGTAAGGGTCGTGAGGAGACTCCAGAATGGTCCTTGACGCAAGGATGGGAAGCCATGCCAGAATGGGAAGCGAACCCCCTAACAAGCTGGTTTTCCCAACTATAACCGCATGTGCCCAGGTTGACACCTGTCTTCCTGCAACCACATGCATTCCACTTCGCACTCGTTTCCTTTCCTAGGAACTTAGGACAACACTGTTCATTTCCATCTTAGCCTTTAGGAAATAATAATAATAAAATATTATTCCCTTAGAGGTAAGCCCTCTAGCTTAGCCTCTAGGCATAAACACTTATCCCCCTCCCTCACCCTACATAGTGGAGCTTAGTCCCCCATAACTCTTTCTTCGTGGTCGATCTACACGTAGCTATGTGTAATTTTTATTAATGATTTGCATAATTACATATAAAAAATAGGCTCCTGGCCTTAGTATCCTAGGCTCTCTGGTCTAATCATCACATAAGCCTCGTAGCTTATTATAACTAGACTCACCATCCTAACCAAACATGTTTACAATTCATAATTACAACTGGGGTTTTACCTGGGGATATTACATGAAAGGTTTTTGGGGTTTATATAATTCAAAAGTGACATTTTCATGTATTAAAAAAACTTTCAAAAAGGTCAACTAGGTCACATCAAATGTCAAATCATCATTTCGTGTGAAAGTTATTTTTTTGTGATGCGATAAAGGATCAGTTGTGAGGGAAAAGAAATGTTGATGTGTGATATGTCACAAGTAATTTTTTTGTGTGTGAGATAGGATCTATCACAAGGAAGAAATTTGGTATGTGTGATATGTCGCATGAAATTTTTGTGTGTGTGATGCATTAAATCCGTTGGAGGATTGGATGTACGCAATGGTTGGGTTGAAGATGTATCATATGAAAATAATTTTCATGTCATATGTCACATGAAAATAAAGTTTGAGTATGTGACATGTCGTGTCACAAAAAAGTACTACACGATATATCACAACGACAAAGCCATCGAAGGTGTGATCAAGGGCAAGGGATACAAATTTAACTTGGATTTTTTTTTGTCACGAGAAATATTTTGGATGAAGTGTAAAGTGTCGCACAATATGTTCATGTGATATGTTGCAATGAAGAAAGTTTTGAAGAAGCGACAGAAGGAAAAAAAAAAAGTTGGTTGGAAATTTCCTTGGTCACGACTAAGTAAAAGTCATGTGAAACATGTTGTATTGCATGAATATAATTTCGTGCGAAACAAGTCGTGTCATAGGAAAATAATATCCATGCGAAAAGTGCAGAGAAGCAAACTTCTGAAGAGATAAGGCAAAAAAATTGTAAAAATCATTTCTGAAAAGGAATTTTGTGAGAAAGAAAGAGAAGTTGACCAAATTAACACAAGGAAGTCAAAGTAAGCTTCAGAGGCATTCAAAATTGAAATAGAAGGCAAATAAAGTACATACAAGAAAATGAAAGAAAGAATAGGAGGGACCCAATACTATTTTAGCTCCAAAATGTGTTGAAGTCTAAAATAGTAAGGAGGGGTGTTGTTGCTAGCACAATAGAACTCATGTTCGATTATGATTGGGATGATGATTCTCCCATCGAAAGATAATAGGTCTTACATAATCATTAGGCTTGGTTATCGATTTTGAGCATTGAGCATTGCTTATAAGTATAGTAGTTAAATTTAAATATTAATTTTTTTTAAACAATAACAAAGACTAATTGCATAACAACTCATCGTTGTTTTATAATCCTCAACTCTTAATTTAATTGAATTATATTTTAATGTATATTATATATGATACAAACTATAATATAAAGTATATAACAAGTTTTTATCTATGATATATATAAATATAATGAGATCTTGAGTGATTTTTAATTGGGTCATTAATGATGGTAATACTAGTATATGTAAATCCCACTTTGGGGAGGTCGAGAAATAATCAAAATAATCACGGTCATTTTCTTATAATTTTTTACTCTTAAGTTAATTAATTTATATTTTAATGTATATTTATGTATGATATGAAGCATAATATAGAGTATAGAATAACATTTTGTTTTATAAAAAAAATGTTTTATATTCAATATTTTATAGGAGAGAAAAAAAAAATCTTCAATAAAATTTTGGGCATTGGGTATCACCCATAATAGGATTGGAACCCTGGATGATAGGACCAAAGTCTCCCCTAAACACTAGTAAACCAAAGCACAAGATCTATCAAGTTACCAAATAGTTAGTGATTCCTTTTCTCTTGAGCACTTTTTCATACAACATATTTACACAAACTCTTTACTCGGTGATATAAAAACTATTAAGTTTTCATTTGTTTTGTTAATCTTTATTTATTATTTCTTTCATTTTTATTCATGTTTTGGTGCTCATAACTTAATCAGTATAATATACCTCCTTGGCATGAGGCTAAACTACAACAAGATGTTGTGTGAGAGTTGGTTGCATTAATTGGCATGAGGCTAAACTACAACAAGATGTTGTGTGAGAGTTGGTTGCAATAATTGGCATGAGGCTAAACTACAACAAGATGTGTGAGAGTTGGTTGCATTAATTGGCACGAGGATAAACTACAACAAGATGTTGTTGATTATGTTGGAAGGATCTCTTGAGTATATATTAGGGTACAAGGTGAGTTAAAGGTTGAAATCACATCTTTCCTCTTAGAGTATAAGGTAAAATTGCTTCTAGTTGATTAACTACAACTTGGTTGATTTTGATAGTTAGGTATGAGTGACCATGATAATTTATCAGGTGTTGTGGTCTACCCAAATATGTCTCATTGCATAGTGTTCATTCATGGTGAGATGGGTTTACATGATTTTATAATTATAGGATCCTTATGTTATCCTTGCATGTAGATTCAAAAGAGTTGAAGAAATTATAACTTTTTGCTTAAACACACACACACACAAAACTTGATTAGTGTAATATACTTAAATTGTATGCCAAAGGTGCTTTTCTAGGGGATTGTGTCCCTCAAAACCATTTGTCACTAAAAAATTGTCAACCAATACCACTTATCATTCATGTTATTTTCCACCAATCAACTCAATGAATCATTATTTATCATGTAATCAATCATTCACTTGTCATACTCCATCTATCCTAGCCGCCACAAACCCAAAACTATAATAACCCCTCTCTACCAATCTTGTAAATGTTAATGTGGAAGAGTCTTGTTTACATGTACATGTTTTGCAAATGTTAAAAAATAGAGACTTAAAGGACATGGAATATTGGGAATTTGATGTTTTATGATCTATATACTATAGTGGATATTCTATTGGAACAATTTGTCACAGTAAATATTACAAGTTTTCTGCAAAACATCTCTATTATCTAGTGTTTACTTATTATTATAACTTAATATTAAAAGTGTCACACTCAAATCACTGGAATACATTAAGAATGCTATAAAAGGATCTAAGACAATAAACACCATGCCATCCACGCCATCCACACAATGAACAAAATATATACTTTTGAAAACTCCACATGGGAAAACTTGGCTCGAAGGTAACGATTATGCTTTGCTCTTTTTTTTTATCATGTGTGAAATGAAAATATAAAGAAAGATGAACTCACTATGGAGTTGTGATAAACATTATACCCTGCATGGGTATTATAGGGTCTCCTACTTCCTCTATTATATTGACGATAAACCACTTCTTTTCTCTACTCAACTACGAAATATTGAACCAATACAACAAGAATGGAACCCTTTCCTTTCCTAATGGTCCAATATTCAACATGTCCTCATAATCATCTAGGGTTTTGCATGCCTCAATTCTTGTTTATGGTTAGGGTTTTGGACTCTTTGGAATCTTCTTGAA